>JBBPFJ010000179.1:0-39313 GCA_037975025.1 Excoecaria agallocha
AGGCACTAGCTTGTTGTCTTGCCATCTCTTGGTTTTTTTCTTGTATTTTTTAGCATGATAGTATGCCTTAAATCTCAACTCTTCTAGCTTATTCAATTGCAAAGTCCTACACTTCCTTGCACTATGAAGATCAAAGTTTAAAAACTTAGTGGCCCAATAAGCTTTGTGTTCTAATTTGACCAGTATGTAATAAGACTTGCCAAATACTAGCCTAAAAGGGGACAACCCTATAGGTGTTTTTAAGGTAGTCTTATAGGCCCACATTGCTTTATCTAGTTTGAGAGACCACTCATTCCCCAATGAATTCATCGTTTTCTCCAAAATGGCTTTGAGCTCTCGGCTCAACACCTCCGCTTGGCCATTGGCTTGTGTATGGTATGGGATGATTACCTTATACCTAATACCAAAATTTTGCAATAATGTTTTGAATTGATGGTTGACAAAGTGCTTTCCATCATCACTAATAATAGCCCTAGGTGCTTTATAATGGGTGAATATATATTTCCTTAAAAATTCTAGCATTACCCTAGCATCACAAGTTCTAGTGGTAGTAGCTTCTACCCATTTACTAACATAGTTGATGGCTACTAATATGTATTCAAACCCCGTAAGACACCAGAAAAGGTCTCATAAAGTCTATGCCCCATACATCAAACAACTCGACCTCAAGCATGTTCGTTATTGGCATTTCATCCCTCCTAGATATATTTCCTACCTTTTGACATCTATCACAAGATTGAATAAAGCTTTTAACATCATTAAATAGAGTAGGCCAATAAAATCCAGATTGAAGAATTTTAAATATTGTCCTATTTGGTCCATGATGTCAACCGATTTCCCCACTATGGCATGCCATAGTGATTTTCTATTGCTCCTTTATAGGAATGCATCTTTTAAGAACTTGATCAACATAATTTGAAGATGTAGGGATCATACCACATGTAATGTCTTATATCGGCCCTCAGCTTCTTCCTTTATTTCCATGTATAGTCCCTTGACATGAAACCACTTGTAAGATAATTGGTTAAATCAGCAAACCATAGGAGGGAAACCTCACAAACAAACAATGCATAAATGCATTCATCAGGAAATAAGTCTAGGATTTCCACCTTCTCGATATGCTCGTGTTTAAACCTCGATAAGTGATCCATGACAAAATTCTCCGCTCTCTTTTATCCTTGATTTCGAAGCCAAACTCTTGTAAGAGGAATACCCATCTAATTAGCCTTGGCTTGGACTCTTTTTTGGCAAAAAGATGCCTCAATGTTGCATGATCAGACCACACAATGATTTTAGCACCAAAGAGATAAGGCTTAAATTTTTGAAATGCAAAAACTATGGTAAAAAGCTTTTCAATTATGGTGTAGTTGACTTAGACTCCTGTCAAGGTGTGGCTTGCATAGTAGATTGTATAAAATACCCTATTTTTCCTCCGTCCCAACATGGCTCCCACTGCAAAATCACTTGCATGAAATATTAATTTAAATGGAAGGTTTTAATCCAGAGAGACAATCACCAGAGCTGAAATCAATCTCTATTTGAACATGTTAGATGCCTACAAATACTGGTTAGTGAAATCAAATGGAGCATCTTTCATTAATAAATTTGATGAAGGTTTACCAATTTTTGAGAAATCCTTAATAAATCTACGATAAAAACCTATATGCCCTATAAAGCTCCTAACTCCCTTGACACTAGTTAGGGGTGAAAGTTTTTTAATCACTTCTACCTTAGCTTTATCTACCTCTATCCCCTTCTTTAAAATTTTGTGCCCTAAAATAATACATTCTCTCACTATGAAATGTATTTCTCCCAATTAAATAATAAATTAGTCTTCTCACACCTACCTAAAACTAAATCAAGATGCTTTAAATAGCTCTTAAAATCCCTCGCATAAATGGTGAATTCATCCATAAACACCTCCATAAATTTCTCTATAAGTCATGAAATATTGCCATCATACACCGTTGAAATGTAGTCAATGCATTGTACAATTCGAAAGGAATTTTTTGATAAGCAAAAGTGCCATATGGGCATGTGAAGGTTGTTTTCTCTTGATCCTCAAGCACTATGGGGACTTACAAGTATCCTGAATATCCATCTAGAAAGTAATAAAACCTATTCTCCGCTAACATCTCTAACATTTGGTCAATGAATGGTAAAGGAAAGTGATATTTCCTAGTTGCACTATTTAGTCTCCTATAGTCGATATATACTCTCCAACCTATGACCGTATGAGTTGGTATGAGTTTATTATGCTCATTTTCTATCACGATCATCTACCCTTTTTTAGGGACACTTAACTGAACTTACCCAACTACTATCAAAGATAGGAAATATTATGCCTACATCAAGTAATTTTAGAACCTCTTTCTTGACTACCTCTTGCATTGTCGGATTCAATCTCCTTTAGGATTGCACAACTGGCTTGCAATCTTTCTCCATTAAAATATAGTGAGTGCAGTAGCTTGGGTTGATCCCCTTAAGATTTGTTGTCTCCCATTCGATGGCTCTTTTGTGCTTCCTTAGCACCTCTATCAAAAGCACTTCTTCAATACTTGTCAAAATAAAGATATTATCACTGGTTTTGTTCTATCCTCTAAAAATACGTACTTAAAATGAGGGGCAAGGGTTTGAGTTTAGTTTTTGAATTTCCCTTTGGTAGTTTAAACTCTTTCTGATTCTCTTCTTTTACTTCACACTCTTGCTCAAGCTCTTTCATAACTTCTTTCTCAGCCTTGGTCAAATCCTTTTCCTTAGCTGCTTGCATTAAGCAATTCCTTAATGGGTCATCCAGAAGGATTTTCTCTTGCACATCTTCCTTACAGTCCTCAATGACATCCATAAAGCATATTGACTCCTCAAATTCACATGATGGATGCTTCATGACCTTATTAAATCAAACACCATTTCCTCATCGTTAAATCTTAAAGTTACCATATGCCCATTTTCTATAAGAAAATGTTAAAATAGCAACAAAAAATAGCAATGGAATAATTTCTATTACTAATTTAGCAACATAAATCAAATTCTGTTGCTAAAATTGTTTAAAATTTTTAGATTTAGCAATGAAAATAAAAATGGTTATTTTTTCGTTGCTAAAATAAAGGGAAATTTTTATGCCAAAATATAGTAATATAAATTTGCAATGGGAAACTTATACCATTGCTAAATAAGGCGGCAGTAGATGGCAAAAAAATTTGGAACAAAAATCATCAACAAAAAATAAATTCTGTTGCTAAAATAGCAACAATATAGGAATTTACTTTTTGTTGCTATTTTAGCAACAGATAAAATTTCCATTGCTAATCCAAAACTGAATTGCATTAAGATTAGTTATTTAGCAATGAAATTTCCTTTTCGTTGCTAAATTAGCAATGATATAAATTTCTGTTAGTATTTTAGCAATGAAAAATAAATTTCGTTGCTAAAAAATCAACCTTGATGCAATTCAATTGCGAATTACCAACGAAAAATTTTTTCATTGCTATTTTAGCAACCTTAATGGAATTCAGTTGCAAAATAGCCATGGAAAATGTTTCGATTGCTAAATAATCAGTCTTAGTGCAATTTAGTTGTGAATTAGCAATGGAAAACAAATTTCGTTGCTAAATTAGCAATGGAAAAATTTTTCATTGCTATTTTTATTTTTTCCCTAAGTATAAATAGTTTCCTTTTTTCCTTCTCTCCCTATGTCACCATTCCCTTTTTTCCTTCTTTCCTTGTCTCGTCGTTCCCTTTTTTCCTTCTCTCTCTGTCTCGCCGTCTTGCCCTCCCTTTCCTCCGCATCATTTTGCTTCTTCCTGCTCTCCCTCTCCCTCTTGTTTTGTGCTACTAACTCTTATAGATCTTAAAATCTACCTGTGGCTAGCCTTATTCTTCTTGCCTCTATTGTTTCTTTCTCTCCTCTATCAGGTTATCTCTTCAAATTTTAACTTGCTATCATTTTTTTCTAGGTATTTTCCAAATTATCAATAAACATCTCTAATTAGGTACTGTCTTATCTTTTCTTCCTTTTTTCTTCATATAAATGTAATGTAAATTGGATGAACTCTAAAATTTTTCCTTTTTAAATTTAAGCGAGTCAAATTAGATGCTTGGGGTGGGCTTTAGTATTTCTGTGTCACTGTTGATGTTAGTGAGATTTTTTTTGTAGGAGTTTGATCTTGCTACCTTTATTTACTTTGACAGCTTGCCGTACAAGGTTAGATCTTTGCTTTTCTGTGTGGTAGTTGTTAATGTTAGATCTCTGCTTTTTACTTGCATTTGATTGATTCATTTTATCGGATCTGAGTTAGGATATGATTTTTTGGTTATTTAGAGAGGGTTGATATTTGAAATATTGGATCTTGGTTTTGTGTAGTTTGTGCTTTATTTTTAAATTATAGATCTGGGCTCTAAACTTGTAATAGGCTGTATAGGAGTGAATTTACTTTATTCTATTTTTCCTTTGTCATTTCTTCATTTTCACAACAAAATAATGATTTTAAAATACCAAGCTTTCCGTCTTTGTTTTTCTTTTTCTTGTTTCTTGTGTATTGGAGTTACCTTTATAGATTGAATATAATGTTGAGCATTTGACTTGGGAAGGAGAATATATTATTCCATTTTAGTTACATTGGGTTTTGCATATTTTCAAATTTGGAACTTTTATTGTGTCTATAGAGCTAGGAGACAATTGAAATAAATTGAACTGAATGAATTATATTTTTGATGTGTTAGCTTAATTAACATATATTTTTATGAATTTGAGCATAATTGCATATTTGAGAGAAGATATACAACACTTGATAGATATCATCCAGGAGCAACACCTATAACAACAGCTCAAGTATGTAACCAAACTACATTGAATTAGTAACAAAGTTTAATTTGTTTAATTATTCATGTGTAACGTCATTGTTTTCAAGTGGAAATGAAAGAGTTCTTATGGTTGTTTAATTATTCATCTGATTGGTAAGTAATCAATTTCTCATCTCATCTCTTGATTTTTTTCGGGTACTATTTAAACTTGATTTTTGATTATTCGAAAATGTAAGTAAGAAGAATAAGAGTGGGTCAGGGAAAAAGAGAAAGTGAGGTGTGTGGTTTTAATAGTGTTCCAATTAAATAATGTGGGACATTGTGCTTTCTTTATTGTAAATCATTCCAATTTAGTACAATAAGTTTTTATGGATGAAATGCCATATTCTATGGAATTAGTCATATGTATAGTTTGTAGAAAAGTCCAAATTCACACCATATAATAAAATTGGATTCTATAAGTTGCATCACCATATTTTTGAGATAAAATGTTATTGACTTTGGATATCAAGCAAAGTTAAGATTTAGAAGGTGTAACACCCTACAAATTGAGTCGCCTGAGAATACCTTTTAATATGTGAATAGTACTCTTGATATCGGTTCACAATGATTGATTATTTAGGATGTGGTATGAGTGAGCATAATTTCTATGCTTTAGAATTTGTAATTTAAACTAAAATACATTTTAGTAATGAATGAGAAGTAAATAAATGTATACAATAATAATAATAATAATAATAATAATAATAATAATAATAATAATAAAATGATAATAATAATAATAATAACAACAACAACAAAAACAACAACAACAACAACAAGATATTTTAGGAGTTCATAGAACTCTCTTGACAAAATTGTTTTGGCCACAAGTTGCAAAAGAAAAATAAAATAGAAAAAATGAAAAAGAGGAAGAACAATTAAGACAAAAAGGGAGAGAGGAGGGGATCAGGAGCGGAGGATAGGGAAAAGATGTAGAGGGTGGTTTGACAGTGCGATTGTCGGCACGCCACCGTATTCTTTCATTATCGGTCGCTGCAATGTCGTCGCTCCTCCAACCTTAGTGGCATCTTGCATCATTCTCTTCTTTCTCCCCTTACTGATTGTTACTCCATGTTTTTCGGTGAGCCACGGTGGCAAGCGGCAACATGACACTGACTTATCAATTCCTAGTGGCGAGGTGAGCTTTCTAGTACCTTCCACCTCTCCTCACTCGCCAAAAATACAGAGATCGGAGAGGAGGCAACCAGCGGTTCAAAGGCCATTTTTGAATAATTGGTGAGGTGCTGGGGCACGTGAACACCATGAGGCAGTTGCCGGTGGCTCCAGCTACAAGCGGACAATAATGGTGCATCTCCCGTCGCCAGTTCGGCAAGCATAGTGACGACAGAACATGGGAATATAGGAAAATCGACAACAAAAGTAAGTGACTACCAAATTTACTTCCATTTAAATTATTTAAAATTTATTTTTGAATTTTTCTATTGGAATGTTTACCTTTTTAGAATTAAGCAATTGGATCTTGTGTGTTTACTGTGTGTAATATAATTGTTGACCATAAAGTTGTTTTAACTGTTTCTTAAACATTGATTTGTGATAGCCGTGCA
The DNA here is from genome assembly GCA_037975025.1 of Excoecaria agallocha. Lineage (NCBI taxonomy): Eukaryota > Viridiplantae > Streptophyta > Magnoliopsida > Malpighiales > Euphorbiaceae > Excoecaria > Excoecaria agallocha. The sequence goes on from JBBPFJ010000179.1 coordinate 6,411, forward strand.
TAGTGCTAGATCCTGTTGGTTGCAAAAATTGGTTGTAGGATGTACTGTTGATTTTTTTATATGTTTTTATTTAACTAGAAAGTAATTTATGAAGATGTGGATGTATGAGACATATTAGGGAACCTTTAATGATTTTAACAAATGGATTTGCATAATTGAGTCCCTTAAATTTGTTAAAGTGTAGTTTGGGTGTAATTTTTATAGCTATAACATGAGGTAATTGGTTGCTGTAAATTAATTAAGTTGACCAATTATAAATAAGAAATTATAAAGTTGTTTCAAGATACTAAAGAAAATAATTTACGTTAAATTGGTTATACTGATATAAGAGTTGAATTCTTCTGCCTAATTAAGCAATTTAAAATGTATTTACATGCCAAAACTTGCATTCTATTAATTTTAGCTTTACTGGTTATAACTTAAAAACTTAGATATTTAATTATAATTTGCTCTCAAAACTAGTAAGATATATAATTTAACCCTTGGTCAAATTGTGGTTAGTCTAATATATAACTTGGGACTTTTCTTAATAAGAGTAAATAGGTCCGTACCTAAATTTAGGAATCCAACTAGAATTTCAGTTTGGGGTAAACATAAATAGATGTTATAATTTAGGCCTGGATGGTAAATGAGTCGTCACGAATATGCATGTAAGAGTATATGTGTATACACAATTTGAATTATTGATTGGTAATAAATATTTTTGTACAGTTTAAATAGAGAACATAGGAAAATTGATCATATGTATTGGATAACCGGTTAGACATATGCATTAGTTTAAAGGAAACAAATTAGCTTAATTTTCGTAGATCAATAGACCATAAAGTTTAATTAGTTGAATTTTGTTTGATGGGTTATAAGCATATGTGATCCATTCATGAGTATATGTGTTGGTTATTTAACTATGAAAATTTATGGAATTCATATTTTAAAAGTTTGAAACATAAACTAAAGATAAAGGTAATGTGAATTTACATGTTAAATGGCTTGCATCAATTTGAGAATAAAATAGTTATCTACATTTGTTATTATATTTTGTTTTTGAGAAGGCGTGCTTGGACATATATTGGTCTAACAATTATATGTCTCAATTTATTGTTAGTATAAGCCCTAGCCCCAATGCATTGTAATAAAACACTTTAAATTAATAACATGAGGCATTTGTTTTATCCATTGTATTCCTGTGCATATCAATTGATAGAACTATCCAAGAATGTTGTTTCGGTTTAAGTTATCATGTGTGAGGCACATGGTTGTAAGACCTTGAAACAAATGAGACTTCATTCTAAATATCCCTAGTCAGTCATTGTTATGGGAATAACAATGAATTAAGACTAGTATGCTCTCTCTGATAAGTTGAGTTCTGTCTTACGGATCATAAGGACAAGAGTGTCAATCAGAGATCATAGATACATGTTTAGAACATGGTATCTGGATTCGATCCGCTCATGAGAACACTACATGGTACAAGTCATAAGTGTTTCTCATATGCAAGTTTTGTATCGGAGTTCTTAGACCTAAAATCTCTATGAAACTCTTTATGAATTAATGTGTGCTTTGACATACACCTAACGTGCTCGTAACAGAGTGACAAGTACGGGTATGCTTGGGTATGCATTGATTCATGTTAGAGAGCATGAGAGAAGTGAAGCGATTACCCCTCTCGATAAGAGAGAAAAATATCATCGGCCACTTGATCAGTGAACTAAGAAGTGTATGGCCATACCGAGATGAAATAATGAGTAATCATTATTTATCTGAGAGTTCAGTGTCACTGGAATATCAAGAAAGGAATTAATATATATAAGGATGACTAGTTCCATGCCTTATATTAATTCTGATATTTATGGGTAAGGGACTATGTAAAATTGCATTAGGTCACTAAATGTCATATGCATTTTCATTTAATTTGGAATGCTATAATATCTTGCTAGAGAATATATATAGCCTTTGAATTAATTTATTAATTCATTGCCAACATTAAATGGACCTATAGGATCGCACACAAAGCATTGGGCTTAAAATATTTAAATAAAGTATTGGTCATTAATCTGGGCTTTTAATTAAAGTCAAATTAATGTGTGTAATGGGTTTTATAATTGCTATTGGACCTTGGTCCATGAGAGAGAGAAATTCAGCCCACAAGGTTTAATTTCAATTAATTAATTATCTTGTATTAATTAAGTTAATTGAGTATTAAAGCCTAAAAGAATTTAAATTAAATTAAATCATTTAAATAATAGATGAAGTGGCCGAAATTCCAAGATGGAAATCAAGGAATTTCGGCACATGCTATTTATTTATATTAAGTGATTTCATTTAATTAAATGTCTTATGTTTTATTTCAAATTTGAATTTTAAATTCAAAGGAGTTTAATTCAAAATATATTACTTATTTTTAGGAAGTGATTGAGGTTGAATTAATTATCTTGAGGTAGTAAATTCAGATCAAACACTTGCCAAAAAGATAATGATATATAAAGAAATAAAACCCTAGGAGAAAAGGGAGTTGGTTTTGACGTGAAACCCTAATTTCTCTAAGTGTGGCGTGAACTTCATCTCCCTCTCACAAAATTGTTTTGGACAATTTTTCACAAGGAGAAAGGATTATTCCTCATTCTCTTGTGATCTTGGGTAGTAATAGCAACCTTAGAGAAGTGCAAAATCAATTTTGTAGCTTCAATACATTTCCATTACACAATACTTTAAAAGAGAGCTAGCAATCTCGATTTTATGCCGTCGGTGCAATTGTGTGTGTGAGAATAGAGGGAGTGGCGTAAAAGGCTGTTCCTTGGCATTGGTGATCAAGATCTAAGGTGGATAAAGTCATCTCGGTTGCTGGTCATCACCAAACTCAAGTTTTAAAAGGCATCCAAAGTTGTAAGTTTTTAAAACCCTAAAATTGCATGTTTCGATTCTTGTCATGGAATTGTTTGGCATGTATGATCGTTTTTTGTTGTTTTTTCGCTGTGTGATTGCCATGTTCATACCATGTCATATTCCATCATTTATGACTACTCAAAGGTATATGACCTCTTTCAATCATGATATGAAGATTATGTGTCTATTATGTGTATCGACTTTGGATTTATTTTTAATGGTTCATGTTAACTGTTAATCTAAAATGGCTGAACAAATATATGATTAGCACACATGTATCATAAGAATATACTGTGGATTATATTTAATTGCATGCATTGTAATGTAGATTGAACCCATTTTTATTTATAGGGGTATTTGGTCTGCATGATCTATGTCATGATTAGTACACAAATATGATTAAGAATTGAGGTGAATAACTAGAATGAGGAAAATAAGTGTAAATCCATAATTTGATGATAAATTGAGTTTGAAGAAGTAATGAATATAGCACTATGGTGCCCTTGATAGTAAATGGCATGCTTATGAAATAGAGAAGCTATAACCATGAATGAAATTGTTAAATAATCATGAAACATATTATACATACGTTAAATGTATGATACTTACATATACGCATAAAGGGTGATTTAATTAGTTGAATGCAACAATGACGTGACTATGTATGATTGTACATTTGGAATACAGTCAAGATTCTTTTGCCCTTAGTAAGGTAATGGGTAATCCAGGATTTAGGATATAATGGCTAGCCATAGGGACCCATATACCTCGGTTAAATAATACAATAAGCTATTATTGAGGATTAACTACCCTTAAATGGTCTCCTATCTCATACAGTATACTCATACAGTTCTAAGGCCTCATATATAGTCAAACAGTACATTCAAATAGTCATATAGTCCTTGTCCTACATATCCGATTTGAGGATTTTCACTGTCAGTTACCGAGGCCAGTATTAATTAAAATAAGTAAAATAAGGAATATAACTAAAAGTAAATAAAAAATTAAACTATGCAAATGTTAATATACTCATTAGATGATAAGTTAATTTATCGGAATGTTATAAATTGTAATTCGAGTAGTAATTTGGAATATGTAATGTTATCACCTTAAAAGATTATGTATTAATGGATGCATAGTATAGATTTAAGGTTATTAGTGGAATGTCTAAACATCTGAACACAGTAAAACTATTTATATGAAATTAATTAAAAGGTTTGCATTATATGAATGTTGAAATGCCAATATTGGGTTGCTATATAAATTACTTGTCAAACTGAACTGTTTCTTATATTATATATGTAATTATTGTGTATGAAATTATAGTATTGATAGTTGATGTGCATTATAAGGCCATAAACTACAACCTTTATATACATTTAGTATTATATAATGTATGTATATTTAACATATCAGTATAGGTCTAACACCCATTGTTTAACTAAATTTGTGGAACATGTATAAGTCAAATAAACTAATTTATTTATTTATGATAATGTAGATAAAAATAGATTACAAAACATCATTTGAAAGTAATATAGGTGTGCATTATGAAGTTGACATTGAAAGGTTGGTGTGATAGTAATGATAAGCTTGAAGTAACTATTTACAAAATGGATGTACATGCATATGTTTGAATTGATTTCAGCAACAACATAAAATAATCAATGGATTGCTATAAGAATTTTAATTACCTTCATAAAAATTTTACTTAACTAATTATAAATTTAATAAGGTTGATTAGTTAGTAATGAATGGCTTATCAGTAGTTAATAATATTGTAAATCTAAATTGTATCAATATCATAAAAAGGATATATATTTATATTGCCTAAGAAATTTGATCAGTGGTTACTTGTATGCATTATTAGATGGAAATTATCAACCTTTATATGTATTATGATGTTAAATGTGTATGTTTCAAAATACGTAAATATGTTTTAGTTATACCATTCAAAAGGTAAACTTGGTAGTCACCACTAAGCATTTAGTTTAGTGCGTGGTTTTTCTCCACACATAGGTTGAGTTGCTGCTCCGTATTCTCAAGACAAATAAAGAAAGCTTCTTAAGTTATTGCAACTGGAGTTAAAGGCAATCACGGTCTTAACAACAAGTCAATTATACCATTCGTAAACCTTGTTATTTTGGCATGTACACAAGCATTGTTGTGATTTAGTTTGTAACTTTATTGATGCCTTGTTAAAGTTAAACATTATGGAGTTAATACATTTGTATTGTATAATGGGAGTTTTAATAAATACAGTTGAGAACAAAAATATTTGTGTAATAATAATGTGATAGGTGGATTTAGATGAATTGTTTATTTGAGGAGGATGGGAAAAACTTATGTTAGAGTTTGATTGAAGTTATGGAATGTGATGGTTGATTTTAGAAGTGTTGTTTTTATACTTTTGTCCACAGGAGGCTATGATATATATAGGGGAAACTCTGCCAAAATTTTTAGGAAATTAAGGAGTAAAGGATTGAAGTCTTTGATTATTTAGGGAAAAATTATGTTGATTTATTTGTATATAGATCCTAAGTTAATTTGTGACATCTTTATCCAGCTCGTTTATCAGACCAGGTATAGGGTGTTATAGAAGGGCTTGCTAGGTTAAGTCTTTTCGACAAAAATGTCAGTAGATCACATATTTGGTTAGAGCAAGGGTTTGAAAGAAATTAGCACTAGGTGTAAAACATTAAGCTACTACTCTAGAACTTGGTATTCTAAAAATTGTGAAGAACACAGAAAATGTAAATTTGGTCCTCAACTAGTGAGCAAGAGCTCATGCATTGGTCCTGAACTATTCTCTAATCTTATCAAATCCTTAGTTTGTTAATTAAAATCACTTGCATTTAATAAAGTCTCCCATCGAAATGTAAATTTGGTCCTCAACTAGCGGGTGAAAGCTCTTATCCCAATTTAGATTTATAAGGTAATTTTTGATATATTTTGGTTGGTTTTTGCTGTTTGTTTATTGAGAATGAGAGAATAGAGATGTAAACTTGGCATTTATTGCTGCTGAACAACTGTTTAAATTATAGTTAATAACTATTTGTTCATTTATTTATTTTCTTTTCCTTTCTATTTGGGAACAACTTTGCAATAATATGAAACTGAAAATAAATAATTATTTATTCGATTTTATGGTTCTAGTTTTGCTATTTAATTCTGTTATAGTATATGTTAAGTTCTTTTTTCATTAATTCTGCTAACGAGTAAGTTTTATGGTTCCAGTTTTGCTGTTTCATTATGCTGTAGTAACTCAAGTTATGGACATGCCTATCATTAGGATAGTGGAGAAATATATAGATTAGTTATATGCATAAATATTAAGTATTACCTTGACAACATGCAAAATGTGATAAAGTTTTGTGATTTAAGTTTATTTCACTAATATATACATATATATATATATATATATATATATAGAGAGAGAGAGAGATTTTGTAAGTATCGCTTATGTGTTGAGCATTTATTTTGTATTTTCAAAATTATTTTTATAAAATTTCCTTGTTATATTTCCTGTGTTTGAGTTTTGCCTCCATCATTTAAGTATACTCTGCACTTGCAGCTCATGTTGATCTGGTGCATTAGAAATTTTGTTTGCATTTTGTTAGTTTGTGTTTTTATTTTAAAAGGTATATAGGCTGAAACAATTGCATCTGCAGGCTATTGTTCTAAAGGGTAACTCGATTACTGTGATTGATTATTGGCACGTACCTTTCATATTTTCTTGTCATTTGCATCTGTGTTACAGGATCATCGTGTTAGTATCATTGTTTGTTGTGTTCTACTCCTTCTATAGATCTTCGAGCGTCTTTGGTGTGTGTGTGTGTGTATGTGTATGTGTGTGTGTATATATATATATATATATATATTGATTTTAATTTCACTTAATTTGTAAATATAGTCTGTAATTTTTATGAGATGACACATATATGCTAATGGACTTATGGTGGTGTAGGGAAAGTAACTTGGATTTCTTGGAATAAATTTGTTTGTGTATGGTCCTATTTCTTAGTAAATCAAACAGCCCGTACATGGTACATAAAGTCTGAAGGTCATATTTCTAAATAAAGTTTGGATAAAATACTTACATGGTACAATGATTCATTGCCTCCTGATCATAAAATGGTTGAGAATTTTTATAAAATGAAGAAGCTTATTCGAGGTCTTAGTTTGCCCGTTGACAAAATAGAGTGTTGTAGGTTGGGATGTATGTTGTTTTGCGGAGAAGATGTAGAATTACACTAGTGCAAATTCTGTAGTCAGCCTAGGTTCAAACCAAGAAAGCATACTAGGAACCAAAAATTAAATCCTTAGAAGTGGATGTATTATTTTGCACTAACTTTGAGACTATAAAGATTGTATGCCTCTGATGTTATTGTATCTGACATAAGATGGCATAATGAACATGAAAAAATTGATGGAAGCATGTGCCATCCATTGAATGCACTCGCATGGAAACATTTCAATGACACACATACTGAGTTTGCAGCAAAAAGTGGAAATATCAAGTTAGGATTGTCCATAAATGGGTTCCAACCTTTTGTCAATCCAGCTAGCAATATTCATCATGGCCAATCATAATTACTCCATATAATTTACCTTCATGGGTGTGTATGGATGAGACATACATGTTTTTAATAGTGATTGTGTTAGGACCTATAAATCCAAAGCATAAAATTTATGTATTCTTGCAACCATTGATATCTAAATTGAATCATCTTTGGAAATTTGGTGTTAAAATATATGATGTGTCCCTTAAACAAAATTTTAAGATGAAAGCATCTTTGATTTGGACTTAGTGATTTTCCTGCATATGCTATGTTAAATGAATGGAGCACAGTAGAAAAATTGGCTTGCCCTTACTGTGGCAATGATTTTGCTGTATTTCATCTTTCCAATGGGGGAAAAATATTTTGGTTTGATAACCATATGAAATTTCTTCCTCCTAAACACCTATTTAGGTGTAATAAACAAAAGTTAATTAAGAACAGGGTGGTACAAACTTTCATCCCCTTAATAAATCTGATGAAGATATATTATGGGAGATTGATCAATCGGGGTTTCTAAAAGTTGCAGAACTTGAAGCTAAAGATGTTAATATGAGCATAAGTAAAAACTTCATTTGGAGAAAACAAAGTATATTTTGGGATTTGCCATTTTGGAAATCTAATTTGATACATAATAATCTAGATGTTATGCATATTGAAAAAAAATATTTTTAACAATCTTTTCAACACCATCATGAACATTGAAGGGAGGATAAAGGACAATGCGAAATCAAGAGTTTTTTTGGAAATTTTATGTAGAAGAAGTGAGTTAGATAAAGATCCAAATATAGGGAAATTATGTGTGAATGGTTAAAAAGCCTAAAGTTTCCAGATGGTTATGTTTCGAACTTGGCAAAATGTGTTGATATGAGGAAGTACAAATTATTTGGAATGATTTTCATGTATTTATACAGAGGCTAATTCCAATTGTATTTTGGGAGCTCCTACCGAATAATGTTTGGGAAGTTATAACATAATTAAGTTTGTTTTTGAAAAGCTTGACAACATCTGAAATATAGTTGTCTGACATATAAAGGCTAGAAAGGGATATTTCGGTTATCTTGTGCAAATTAGAGGGTATTTTTCCACCCAGCTTCTTTGATTGTATGAAGCATCTACCCATACATTTAGTATATGAGGCTAAACTTGCTGGTCCAGTTCAATATCGATGGATGTATCCATTTGAGAGGTAATTAAAGTTTATATTTAACTAAAAATTATATACATTTATACCAAATGAGTAAATATAATCACCCTAATTGTAATGTAGGAATTTGTATCACTTGAAGAAAAATGTTAAAAATAAGGCCAGAGTTGAAGGCTCTATATGCAATACCTATTTAGTAGAGGAAGCAAGCACATTTTGTTCACATTATTTTGAGCCGTATATGATCACTCGAGAAATAAAAGTTCCTTGTAATGACTATAGGGGTGAGCAAATTGATGATGATAACTTGTCTATTTTCACATATCCTAGCCAAACACATGGATGCTCAATAAGAAGAATGTTAACAGAGAAAGAAATGGAGGCTGCCCATGGTTACATTTTATTGAATTGCCAAGAAATTCAACCTTTCATACAATAAGTTTAAGTTATATTTGAAATTTCTTTTTCTTGGGGATTGGAGTTTATAGTTAAGATAATTTGTTAGGCAAGCTAATGCAAAAAAAAAAAAGAAACACATGATGACATCAATAAAGAAGTGGTAAAAAACTATCCACATTGGTTCACAAACTATGTAAATTGAATGTTTTAATAAATTATTGTTAAAATTACAAAATACTATATTTATTGATTAATTTTTTAATTATATATACTTCTAAAAATAGAATAGAGAACAGGCTAATATGTGATCTTGCGAAAGGACCTTTGCGAACAGTTAAACCATATCCAGTCTATTTCGTTAATGGATGAAAATTTCATACAGAAAATCATGGGCATAACATGGCAATAGTAAACAATGGGGTTTGCATAGAAAGGGAATTGATGGATTATTTTGAAAGAACTATTGAGATACTCGAAATTGAATACCTTGTATTGCCGATAAAATAGTATGTACTTTTTAAGTATGAATAGTTTGATCCTACTTTTTACATTGGAACAAAAGTACATAGCCGATATAATCTCATTGAAATCAACCAGTGGAGAAGATTTAAACAATTTGAACCATTCGTGTTGGTAATGTAAGCAACTCAGGTATTTTATATCCCTTATCCCAGCTTAAGACAGGATAAGTCAGATTGGTTGGTCATCTGCAAAGTCAAACCAAAAGGTTTTTTTGAAGGACATGCAAAGGGAGAAAGTAAGACAAATGAAAGTAAAGCATTTGAGGAAGAAGAATAGGATGTACATGAAATAAATGCGTATGTAACATATTTTGAGAATGAACCTTTAAATGATCCAAATAATGAATTTGTGGAGATTTTATCCGGAGATGATGAGGAATCCATAGATGGGTAAAGATCTGAAGATGAGCCTAACTTTAATTCTAAATCTTCAAAAATAGAAGATGATTTTGATGTGCAATTAAGTGATGATAGCGATTAATTTTTATATATTTTTTTATTATATAACCTAAATGTGTTATTGTTGCATCAACAATATATTGTTATATATGTTGAAATTATAATTTTCTATTAGAAGAATAATACATGTCTTTTATTTTTAGGATGAAAATATGCCACCTAAGAGAAAGAAGGGAATGCTACCACCCAAGCTCAGATTAACGGATGTAGATGATAGTGCACCACCGATGTACCCATCTTATTCTACAGGTTATACATGTTTAGGTGTGTCATGTCCAAATCCTCACCATCCATATGAGGCATCACCTTCGCTAACTACAAACCCTATTGGCTCTCCTTATGTACCCAATGATTTAACATCCAACAATCCAAATATATCAACACAACTTGTAGATACATCTTCTCCCACTATATACCCATAATTTATGCCAATAAATGTGTCAGGGTAGATGCTAAGGATGAAGAAGGAGACCTCCAGCCTGGAGTGCAGGGAGTTGATGGCAAAATTTACATTAAGATTATCAATGATATGTGAGTTAAATTATAAAAAAATTTATATTAGTTGATAAAAACATAAGTTTGTACTTATGGTATGAATATCTAATTTGAAATTGATATCAATTTGTTCATGTTAATAGGTATATTCCATCAGGTATTTGCTCAAGAAAGATAAGATCTAAGCTAAAAGACACGACATAAATTGAGGGTTATTTATAGAAGAATCTCTCTCTGTAGACAAATGATTTTTATTATTAGGAGTTTGAGGTACAAAAAATAAATTAAATTATATATTTCAAAATAGCTGATTTCATACATTATTGATATATCTATTGTACTTTACAGTACTTATATTATGTTTTTTTTTATCAGAAAGAATTTTTTTGGGATTTAAAATTTAATGGTCTCATTTATAAAGTTTAGGAAAGGCGTACACGCTAATGCTATGAAGAATTTATTGCTAAATTACACAAGAGTGGTGAACAACCTCCTTTTATTTTTGAAGAATTATGGAATCATTTGCAGCAATACTGGGCATCACCCGAAGCAATTGCCATTTCAGAGAGAAATTCTTTAAATAGACGAGGAGGCTCGGATGAAGAGAGTCTAGCCATGCACTATGGAGGAACTTTGAGCTATCATGGGCATGCAAATAAACTAGTAAGTTTCTGAATTTTACATTTATATTTTTATTTATATATTAACTAAATCCAAGTACACTTTAATTTAATATAATGTATGAATTTAGAATAAAAATGTATGATTATTATGGATAATAATGGTTTAATATTTGTCTGTTGACATGGATGGCTGTGTTGTTGAGATAAATTTTTTGTTTCACAGGAGGTAAATGTCATAAAAATAGGGGAAATTCTGCTGAATTTTTTATAAATTGAGTTTACTTGGTTATGCAGGAAAAGTCTATGGGTAAGAAGCCTACAAACCCTAAAATATTTATGTACACCCACACAAAAAAGTATGATGGTCAGACATTCATCAACATTCATTGCAGATAACTCAATGTATGTAAAATTTATACATCAATATTAATTATTTTATGAAAATATAGCTAATTAATTGTAACTATTGTAATGATAGGAGCAAATACAAGAGACTCTCACTCAACAGCGACAGACCTCTAAAAATGTCGATGAGAGTCAGATATTTCTTCAAGCAGTTGGTGGTAAGAATAATTGTGGAAGGATTTTTGGCTTAGGTTCTATTACAAACACATCCCATTGGCATTCATCTGCATCATCTATAGATGCTTGTAGTAGGCGGTTTGAACCTTTTGAGAGAGTCATTTAGCTAGAGAACACAATCAGCATGTTTCTGGATACTGTGATCTAACTAAGGAATAAGGTGATAGAGATGAAGAACAAGGGAAACACCTCTCAGCAACCAGATAGTCCTCTTTACCAACTATATAGTTTAGATTTGTAATATTTAGGTATTGTAACTGACTTGATGTTGTGTTTGTGATACTCATGTTATGGGTGTTATAGATTCTTACTTTACAGAAGTATAATATGTTTTTAGAATATTTTACAGCAGTCAATAAGAACATTTTCTTAAATTTCATTATGAATTTTGATTTTATTTATTTATAAACAATATATTTTGATTGAAAATAAAACATTATGCAAAGCTATAAAAATTTTACAATTTTCATTGTTAAATTTAGCAACGAAAAACAAAATTCGTTGCTAAATTTAGCAACAGAAATTAGCAATAGAACGAGTGGTTGTAGATTTGATGGTTGTAATTTTTTAGCAACAGATTTTATTTCCATTGCTCTTGGTTGCATCTTGGTTCCTATTCCATTGCTCTTGAGCCTTCCACCTTGCCTCTTGGCTTATTATAAACTAATTTTGGCTAGCTATAAAACTAGCAAACATGTCCTCAAGGTTCGATTTCTTTTCTTGTGGTGGGGGTTGTCTAGGCTAGAAATGTGGTTGATGAGCTTGAGGTGCTTATATAGTGCTTGGAAATGAGTATTTGCTACTGGAGGTTGGTACTATTGATGATAGGTGTGGTTGTGGTTACCTTGAGTATGTGAGGATGTATTAAATGGGGCTTTTGGTTGGGTATTTGGGGTAGATGCTTGGCTACCATCTCTCCATGAAATGTGGAATCACCCAAAATTATAGTGGTTACTAAAAGGATCATTCCTCCTATAATCATGCAATACATTTACTTCTCCCATTCCTTGAGTTTAAGGTTCACTTAATTTAGAATCATAACCCAAATTGCCTATTTCAAATGCACTCTTATTTTGGCTAAGAAATATTTTGTACTTTTAGCCCATTAATCTCCTTCTTCAATAGCTCCAATTGAGCTTTAAACATTGCCACTTCATCAAAGTTGTGAACTTTTTATCTTTTGGTTAATGCTCTTAACCTGGCCCATTGAGCCTCATTCATAGCCATTTCATCAAGAAGCAAGAATGCTTCTTTCAAAATTTTGTTCATAAAGCTTCCCCTCGATGCGGCATCCAATAAAGATCTTGTGGTTAGATTACACACTGCATAGAATGTAGACATCAATTGGTGCATTGCTATCTCATGGTGTGGATAGCTTTTCATCAATCTCCTAAACCTCTCCCAAGCTTCATGGAAGGATTCTTCACTCATATGTTGGAAATTATAGATGCTATTCCTTATCTCACCATTTTTATGGATGGTAAAAATCTAACAAAAATTTTTCATGCATTTACTCCCATGAATGGATAGATTGACTCGAAAGTGTGGACAACTAATCTCTTGCTTTGCCTATGAGTATGAAGGGAAAACATTTTAACTGAATTGCATTTATTGACACCCCTTGTATTTGGACCATGTCACTTATCTCCAAGAAAATATCCAGGTATTGAGTATAGTTCTTTATATCCAATCCTAAAAATTAGTTCCTATGAACCATAGTGATTGTTGCTGGTTTTAGCTCAAAGTATTGTTTTCGAGGAAGCACCACTGTTATGTGCTCCTTATTCCACCTTGGAGTGCCATAATCTCAAATGGTCCTTGGTCTTAGGTCATCATGATTTCTTTTATGTTGTTGTTGTTGTTGTTGTTGTCCTTCTCCTTCTTCATCTTCAAGAGGCAAATCCAGATTTGGTGGAATATTCATATCTTTAGTTTGATTTTGTCTCCTTCTCCGATGCAAAGTCTTTTCGATTTTAGAATCAAACAGTACTAGATGATGTAATCCAAATCTGTTCCTGCACCAAAATCACCTGAAAAGAATAAGTAAAAAAATAAGTAAAAGAAAAACATATAAAATAATCAATCAAATACATAATTAAACACACCAATGATTCCCCTACAACAACACCAAAAATTTGATTCGACCTCAGCATGTGCACTAAATCGATAAGTAATATAGTGGGGTAAATTTCAAACCCATGAATATTGAACCCTAGGGAACAAGTCTAGCGTAAGAATACTTAATTGATTGGAATTAAATGCTAAAGAATTTCCCAATTGTTTATTGGTGTGTGTTGTATTTAGTAATTTTAAACATAAAAGTAAATTAAACACAAAATATGAATTAAACACAAATTGTGCAAATTGTGTGCTGTTTATTGTGCAAATCAACTCTAACTTTTAAACCCAAATTGGGTCACTGTAACTTTTAATTTCAAATCGACCTAAACAGGCCAAAACTGTTCAGAAACAGCTACAAGGTACCCTTATAGGAATGCTTATCTATCCACATCCTAGACTAAATGCAGGCAATTAAATCCTTTCATAAAAACTAACTTTGCTTTACTTTAGTTTTTTTTTCACATAAGTTTAATCATATATATATGTATACACTTATAAAAATGTATACTCATATGAACTATGTAAGGTAAACATGATGTGACTACTTCCACTTTTGAGCATTTCTATCCTTTATTTATAAGGAGGTCATGGCATGTATTTCCACAAGATCATATATTCAAACAACATTTTTCATCTCATTATATTGAGCACCTCTATTCAAAGTATACATGCCCACATATCTATATTTCCATATTCCTGTTAAACATATTATATGCTTAAGAACACTTTTGTTTATGATTAAAAATTCATACTTGTATAAGCTTTGTATTATCATACTTATATTATATATTTATAGGAACCATAATTATATGTAAATTCATTGTATGTCTATATCATAATTAAGTAAAAGAATATTTCAAGATTTAAACCCAAACATGTATAATCATGCTATATTTATGTTATAAGCACACATATACTCTATTAATAGCATTACTTCTTTATATAAGTAAAGTTGACATTTTAACTATACACAACATTAACCTCAATAGATTAATAACAAATATGTATATTCTTTAGTATAATGTCATTTAGACATTCATGTGTGTGTGTGCGTGTGTGTGTGTGTGTGTATGTTAGCCCAATTAAAAATAAAATAAATCCTATAAATAAATATAATAACTTTAAGTTCATTCTCATCTTATGGTTGCATATTTATACTTACATAAGTATATATATATAATGTTGTGATACAATACATAGACTCTTAGGTTTAGGTTATCACATTACATCTTATTAGATGACCATTTGTATAAGTTCTCATAATTATTCATGGTGATATAACTTAACTATTAATGCATAATTTCAATGATGCATAGGTATACATTTATAGATAATTTTCAATGTAAATGATACAAATCATGCAAACCCATATATATACTTTGATACAAATTTATATGCAAACAAGTCTATAGCCTTCATATACTTGCATTCAAGGCCTATTTTGTTCAGTTATATGTGTAACACATGCAGTTAGCCTAATATAATGATAAATGGGAATAAAAAGCAAAGCTAGGGGCAAAATCATGATGTCGTGCTCGTGACAAAAGTCATGCTAGCGATAGTAGCCTTTTGGCCATACGAATTTTCCCTCTGTTCCTAGAATCCTGCAAACTGCTTAGGAAATGCATTTTGTACTTCATTTTTGACACATTAAACGACCTTTTGAGAAAGAGGTTTCTTCTACAAAGTTGTAGACATACATTTATATTTTCTTTAACATCAAACCTCATCTCATTATCAGTTCTAAATCTCAAGTTATAGCTAAAACATTGAAGACTATTCTTCAAGATAGAACTGCATGCATATCCGATATTTATATTAAATTATCATCCATTTAGAGGCCAAATCAAAATTTGATTTCTTCATAAGAAATATTCTAACCCAACTAGAATTATCTAATTTGGTACTCTATAACTCGAGATATAGGCAAAAGAGTAACAAAATGTCAAGCAAAACTAAACCCAGAAATTTGATATGTACATGCATGTGCATTTAAACTTAGTAACTAACGTTTCTTATGAAATTATTTATCAAATATATGTTCATCCTTATTATCATCACTAATTTATCATGAAATCACTCAAAATAACCTTAAATAATATAAACATTGCATAAATTTACAAGATATTCTCACGCATAGATTTCGATGAACTAATCACAAGCATTACAAACCATCATCCTTAATACTTTTCAAATCACACATGCAAGACATATAATTTTTAGCTTTCATCTTTACAACTCTAACAACATCTCCATATGCATTCCTAAGTCACACTATATCCATATTTCAATAAAAAATAAACACATGCCAGAAGAGAAAGATGTTCCCAAACCTGAATATGTAACTCAAATCTTCTTCAAAATCCTCTTATTTCTTCCTCTTCCTTATTCTTCCAATCTTTTAGTTCTCTTATACTCTTGTAAGTCTCTTTAATCTAGCCTTCCATCCATGCATACAACTTGAAATAAGAGAGTTTTACTTGAGGAAAGTGGCCGAATTTTATAAGAGGAGAGGAGGAATGTTTTTACCAATTTTAATAAAGAAGAGAGAAGCTAAATTCCAGATTTTTGTTGATAGAGAGAAAAGGGAAAAGTTTTCTTTTTATTTTTTTAATGGTATGGCCAGCTATAACTTCTTTAAATACAAGTCTTGCATGGAGACTTAAGTGGAAGGTGACATCATCAAGGACCCACCAAAATCCACTTTAAATCCTCCAATAATTTGCATGTCATAAATTGACCCCCACTTAAACCTTCTCTTCCACATTGGACCCAACCTTTCTATCTTCTTTTAGTTGTATTCCAATTTACTATTTTATTATTACAATTAGTCCAATATTTAATTGTATAAAAAATTGACCCTTTTAATCTTTTTTTCAATAACACCCCTATATTTCACAACATCAAATGACTCTCTAAACCTTTTTCATAATAAACCATTAATCTACTTGATATAAACTTATTTTTAATTCGTCTATTTAGACTTGACGAAACATTAATAACATACTAATGCCCATAAATTCTTCCAAGGTCTGATTTGGATCCTTACATAAAACTACAAAGAAAAGCCTAACTTAGAAAACCTAAAAAGATCTCCTTAAAAGCCAGGCATAATGCAGCTTTTATACTTATCTGTAGAGGGACAAGGCCAAGACAAATGGTCTCAGTCGAGTCCAATCGGTTAACAAAAGTACTGTAGCTTAAGCACATGGCTAAGACACTTTAGTCTTAGTCATTCACACCCTTCTGAATTGAATCATCCTTGAACTCTGCATTGGATATGGTGGAGACAAATGGTTTCAACTGAGTCATTTAGTGAAATGTTAGGTTTTGCAGGTCTGTAAGGCACATGACTGAGACAAATGGTTTTAGCTGAGAGCAAGTCAATTTTTCTGCACAAAAGTCAAAATTACACCATTAAACACATAAAAACTTTACAAATATTAATATAATCTTATTTGGCATAAAAAGAGAAATTTAACACCTAAAACATAAAAAACACGCAAAATAAAACATAAATACAGATAAAAATACACTATAATTAAACAATAAATTAGAGTTATTAATCACCATCAACTTTCTTTTCCACAGGCACTACAACAGGAGCTGGTTGCTTTTCAATCTTTGAGGCCACTCTTGCACTCTTAGTGACTGCTTTCACTTTTTTCTCTTCTTTTATCTCCTCCTCACTTTCACTAGTTGAACTCTAGATTTCAATAGGCACCAAAGCCCCTTCATCTTCACTTTTTGTAGGGGTATCCTAACAATCAATAATTAAAATTGGTTAATTTTCTTCACTTGGCTTTGTTACTTTGGGGGTGGAGCAAGTAACAACCACAAACTCGTTCCCATACAGGTCTCTTATAATATACCATTTAGGCAGGCTAGACTTGATCATAAACATTGGAGGTGGCACGACATTATAACCTTCTTTCTTTTTCTTGTCTCTTTTCTTAGTATCTAACATCTATTTGCTATCTATTAGATCCTGAATTCAATTTCTCAAAGTGCAACAATAGTCAATTAGGTGCCCGGTGTGCTGATGGTATGCACAGTATTGATCCTTTCTATGGTGAGGGCAACTTTTAACTCTTTGTAAGCCTTAAGGGCAATGTTTGAAGCTTCCCTTCCTTGCTCAAATGATATAGCACCAAAGACAGCGACTTACCTAAGTTGGAATAATGCCTATGACTAGCTTCTATAGTGGAGACTTTTATAGTCTTTTCAGTTTTATTTGACCCACTACTATTCCCAATTGCATTGTTATTACCGAAGTTCCTCTTGACACCCTCATTGTTTGCCCTTTTGGCTTGGTATTCTCCCTCAACTTTTATGGCTATGTCCTTTAATGACTCATAGTCCTTCAAACCCTTCATTTTTAAGCCATCTCTTAAGTAGAGGCTTACGTTTCGGATAAATAGCTTGATTTGATTAGTTGTGTTAGGCTTCCTCTTCATCTCTATTACCCTATTCCTTCACTTAGTGAGGTATTCATGGAAGGATTCATCATGTTTTTGCTAAAGTAGCTCAAAGTGTTTCAAGGTAACCTCCATTCTGGTGTTGCAGTCATACTGCTTAAGGAACTATTTAGTTAACAGATCCTAATCTTCCTTGGTGTGCTTATCCAACCCATGATACCAAACAATTGCAAGACCTATCAAACTTAGATAAAAATACTCCACCTTCTGCTTTCTAGTTAAGGTGGTCCCATTTATGATTAGTGTGTATTGTTTAACATGGGATGAAAGGTTTAAAGTACCATTAAACCTTGGCAAATCAGGCATGTTAAACCTCTAAGGCAGTGGCTCATCTCTATCAAAGTCCCTATCCTTAAGATTCATTCCCTTACTAGTAGACAACAATCTAGATATAGCCTCAACTTTTTCCTTCATCTTCTTGAAGGCTGGATCCTCAGCACTAGACCTCTACTCCTCATATTCATCACAAGAGGGACATATTTTTCATCTTCCTCTTCAATGTAATCATTTTTAGGGTCATGTTTCCTCTCTCTTCTTGGTCAATCTCGAGGCATAGTAAAATCTGCTGTGGTAGTGTCCTAGACATGGGTCAGCTCTACTATATCACAAGCGGGTGCTACAGGCTAAGTTCTAGCATATGGTGTCACATAGGTCACCATTCTACCAATCATAGTCAACATTCTTTCCTTAAACTCTTAGATACTCCTACCTAGCCTCCTATCCAACTGATCCATCATCATTGGGGTCCCAACAATAGATGTGACTAACCTTTTTCTTAAAGAGGACAACCTTCTAGACTCCTCGGTAACTTTTTTGGTCTTATTCAACTGTTATTCTTTCATGTCTGAGCTTTTTTCCTGACTGCTTGCACTTAACTCTAAATTGACCTCTGAACTTGAGCTTCATCTTAGAAACTCAAATATTGGTCTCTGAATTAGGCAACTGTCTAGCCCTCTAGACCACCTAGATGGATCTATGATGGCTGCAAGGATCAAGTGTTAGGAATGATGCATGAGTATGGTATATACATGATGCATGTATGAAATGAATGCCTTCATTAGGCATCAATCACAACCACACACAAGTATAACAATAACCTTTCAACCTTATTGCTCCCACACAAGAGGTCTTGCAGTCTTTTTCTTTGGTAGGCTTAGCCCATGGGTCAATAGGGTACCTAATGGATATGCATGGTGCATGGTGTAAAACCGACAACATAACCTCTCTAATTGAAAGTGCAAGTGTATGGATTTCGACCATTATGTTTTTTGACTAACTCATACATATTGGGTTGGGCCTGTTGAGGCATGGCATCCTTTGACTGGTACCCTCCTAATTTGTTTGGGTTTGGTCAATATGTAAAGGTCCACATAGCAGGCAAATATTATTATAGTTATACGACCTAGGGGAAGTTTTTATTGTCATTACATGGGCTTGAGTCAAGGGTGATGAAACTTTAGGGCTACCTAAGGATAGTCCCTACTAATAAGTCTAGCTCATCATGAGTATAACGATCGATAGGTCACCATTTTATATATCGTTTGGCACTAGACTTGGGCTGGTGGGTCTTCATGACACCTTCCTATATTGAGTGAATGTAAGGCGTGCTTTTAGATAGCACCAGGGCTAAAAAGGGACACCTAAATTAATTTTAAGGCTCTAAGATGTATGTGAGAAATGCAATTTAGATAAAAGATAGGATTAATAACAAAACCCAATTATAAAAGACCTAACCAAGATGTTTTTAGAAGCAAGATTTCTTTAGTCCCTAGTGGAGTTACCATTGTGATACGTGCCGAAGCCACGTTTATTTCTAATTGGGTTTTTGAAGGCCTACTTTTAGGGTTTGAGACCATATAAGGCTCACTTTTAATCATAAATTGGCCACTTCACAATAAAAAGGGATCGAGCCCAAATTATTGTTGGTAGTCAACCCATAAAAACGTCTACTAATAGGCCCAAAAGAGGTAAGTGTCATAGAGTCACTACCCAATAGAACATTAGAAAATGATATCAACCTTTTGGTACCCAAACAAAGATTGATGTTTGGGACATCACTCTTGTTAGGCACCTTGGTTATGTGTTATTTTATAATTAGATTTTAAATTTTAATCCATTATCCTCTGTCACATGATGCAAAGCAATAGAATTAAATAAACATCCCAAACAAACAATAAAAGCAATAAATAAGTAAATAAGTAAATAAATAAATTCGAACTACTTAAGCTTATTGCATAAGCAAATTGTCCAATAATAAAAATAAAATGATATACATACATAAATTGAGTTATTCATTTTAGTGGGAACATTGGTTCTCTCATGCATAATTTTACAAAAAATTCCCTTTTGTCTTTTGTTTGGCTTTGGATGGAAAATTGGAAATTGGTCCAAGTTTTGAAGGAAAACCCAAATTAATTAATAGAAATCATATGGAGTACTTTTTTCCTTTTAGACATGCACAAAACCCCTTTTGTAACTCATTATTACATCCCCAAAATAAAATACATCCAAAAATACCAAAATAATAAATAATCAAAAAATAATAAGCTAAATAATAAATAAAATAAAATAAATAGACGAAAAAGGTAACCGAATGGCAGGAGATGGTCATTAGCTAACTGGGGCATGACTCTTAATGTAAAATACCTCACAAAGTCTCCAAAAATGAGTAAAGTCACACACTCTCAAACAACCACAAAAAGGTAAATAAATTAGCATTACACAAATAAACAATAAAATATAGAAAAAAGAATTATTCATTCAACCATATATATAGAATTAAAATATAAACAAAATCAAAATCATACAAGATGACTAATAAACATTTTCAAGATTAAAGGAATAATAAAAATATAATAAAATTCATAAAATACATAGAAAGGACTTCCAACACAATTGAAGGAGGGATGGGACGAGAAGGAACTCTCGTGACTTTTCGTATGTCGCTTTGATAGAAGGCCATCTGTAGGGCCTTCTTCCCATTCATTACTCATAAAATAAAAAAAAATGCAAGAAAAGCACCCAAAAATCATACAAAATTGCCATTAACCCTAAAAATTATTAAGTCGTAAAACATACCAAAATATGACTATAACCCTAAATCATACATTAAACATACAACAAAACATAAGCTTGAAAATACATAACAATGGAGGAAATCTTAGCTTGATCACATCATTAGGATGCACATAGATCCAGATTCGTACATCATCATATTTTAAACATGTAAATCAATGAAACACAACACATAAATACATTTATTTCAACAATGATTAACATGATCATGCATGGTAATTTTTAGAGAGAGAAAAAGTAAAAGAAGAGCCTAGAATATTACCCTTAAGAGATGTTCTGACTCTAAATTTCTTAAAGTCCAAAACTCCACTGAGATTATGTTCTTTATGTTCTAGAAAATCAAATGATTGTGTGTGTATGGTTGTTTGTTTGGGTCCAAAGAGTTGTTTGAAAGAATTTTCTTCTTGGAGAGAGAGAGAGAGAGAGAAAGAGAGAAATGAGTTTTTCTTCCCTCCTAGAATTGCCTCTATATTCAAGAATGATCCCTCCTAGAAATCCTAAAATATTTTCCTTTTATAACCAGGATAGAGTTGGAGTTTAATTCCAACTCTATCTTCCCAAATTTGAAGATGTTAATCCCCTAAAATCTAGATAAAAATCCCCTTAAAACTCATCTTCCTATTTTGAATTACTAGAAATGTGGGAAATTTGGGTTTTTAATCATAGACGACCATCCCTCATGACAGGTGGTCATCCCTTAGGTGAAAATCCCAAAATTCACAAAAATGCTCCTGATCTAACTTGGACATTAGAGAGATGGACACAGACGACCATCTCTCACATAACAGACGAATGTCAATCACCATTAAAGGACAAAATCAAGGTTTTTCATGCTCTTTTATTAAAACCATTAGAAAACACTTGATAAATTATAAAATATTTGAGAAAACTGTGAGAAATTCACAATCGGAGCTTTAAGATCTATACCTGTCGTCAGAAATATACTATTTCCTCATCATCGGATAACCCTAATCTAGGCTGCCTTTGGTTATGGTGTCTACACAACCCATTCTAAAAAGCAGAAAAAAATTTGCTTCAATCAATTAATCCAACTCTCTAGAAATCTAGGCGTTGGATTCCCATTGGATAAATTTCTTTAGTCCCTTGCAAATTCTCTTTTGGATCCCTCTCTAAATTTCACTTACTAATTACATAAATTCTGATTGTCTTCTTTTGCTTAAGTCATCTCTTACATGCACAAATCAATTGATACACATTTACTCATGTACCCCAACAATAACATAAATACTGCTTACTTACATCCCACTAACATAGTTAATGCTATTTTACTCTAACACTCATACATCCACTTGCTCAGTCATATGCTAAACCTTCCAAGGTATATTTTAAGGCCTCACATACTAGGTCAAAGAAGTCTATTTCAATAGAACTTTCAACAGATAACATATTTAAAGCATGTGTAGAATAATTAAATGCCTCTAAAAATATTTATTGCCTTTTGAAATATTACTAATATATGAAATATTTGCAACAATCTACCAGATATTTCAAAAGGATAATGAATTTCTATAACTGGGTTTCTCTCTTTAAGGTATAATGCATTGCTTCTGGTGCTTTTTAGACTACATACCATAATTAGAAAGAATGAGATATAATTTACAGAATAATTGGTGAAATTTTAAGCTTTTAAAAACTAATAATCCTTATTGTAGGTTAGAGATCTCACCAATCACATTATATCCCCACATTTCTATTGTTTAACACGGTTGGACACTAATAGGCCATGTGCACATCTGATTATTAATGAGTGCTTTAGAGACTTTGCCATAAGTCTTATAAGAGTGGCCCTACTCCATACTTATATATGTCATTCCACCAAGTGTATACAAATTGTACACCACCTTTAAAAGATATGGAATTTGATTAAAAGTTTTAACTCATCCTTACTTTTATTGAAGTTTAACACTATTTACACTATGGGAGGGACTTAAATTTGTAATGCTCAATAGATCATCTAATGACTTGTTATTACCCATATGAACCTATTTTATGAGATAACTAATCATATAGGTTGGGTTACCATCATTATCGATATCTCAAATTAGTTGTAGTTTTATTTTCCTTATTGTTTCCTTTATTAATTTTCTTTCCAAAAGTTTAATTAGAAGATTGGCCAAATTCACTTCTGACTTACATAATCAATTGATATTACTCCATCTTTTTGCAATGGCTTATTCATATCATGTCTCAAATGAATATGTTTATTTTTATCATTGAAGGTCTTATTCTTTGTAATGGCTATTGTCAATTGGCAATTACAATGCATAGATGTAAGAGGTGTTGGTTTTATTCCCAATGGAATATTTGGTAAAAAGTTTTTCAACCATTCAGTCTCATTACCAACCAACTCTAATGCAAAAAATTATGACTTCGTAGTAGATTTAGCAATTAAAGTTTGTTTGGGTGACTTCTAACTTATTGCACCACCACCAAGGGTAAACATATAACAACTAGTGGATTTTGCATCATTTGAATCAGAAATCCAGTTAGCATCATTATAGCCTTTTAATATAGTGGGAAATACACTATATAAAATAGCATAATTCATGGTACCTTTCAAATATTTCATTAGTTTGCTAATGCAACCTAATGATCATGATTTGGTTTATGTGTGTATTTGGTCAATCTACATACAACATATGCAATATCTAGTCAAGAAAAGTTCATTAAATGCATCAGACTCTAAATAATTTATGCATACTCAGATTAAGCAATTGATTCACCTGTATTTTTCTTTAATTGTGTGTTAGGATTATAAGGAGTACTGACTAGTTTGACATCAAAATGTCTTTACCACAAGTCATCATAAGAAAGTATAAAATGATGATATAAAACTACAAGCAGAGATAAAAGATACATTTTTAGATCTAGTATAATAT
Source organism: Excoecaria agallocha (assembly GCA_037975025.1). Taxonomy (NCBI): domain Eukaryota; kingdom Viridiplantae; phylum Streptophyta; class Magnoliopsida; order Malpighiales; family Euphorbiaceae; genus Excoecaria; species Excoecaria agallocha. The sequence continues at coordinate 30,650 of JBBPFJ010000179.1, forward strand.
ATTCCACTAAGACAATTAACACCGATAAGCATGATTATGTTGGCTGAATTAATAATGGATCTTGGATATAGAAATAAAAATATAGGACTTACACCTAGGATTAGACATATTAGATAATAAATTGTTAATAGCATAGGAGAATTATCTAGAGAACAACCCATGCCTCAATTTCAGAATAAATCGATAATTATATAAGGAAGAATATATTCTCAAGCAAAAAGAAGTATAGATTTAAAACCATCTTTAAGAGTTAAACAATATTATATACAAACTCAATTAGATATAGGAGTAAAATGGAGAATATTAAAAACGTTAATAGATGCCGGAGCTACTAAAAGTCATATAAATGAAAGTCTAGTATCAACATTTACAAAATATAATCTACTAGAAAATTATGAATTTTTAGACTATTAAAGCCATAGACATACAATAATTTGATATGTAAAGATTAGTTTATCATTGACAAATGTAAATGGAGAAATGATCATATTACTAATATAAATAAATATGAATACCATCATATTTGCCCTAATACCTAATTTACTAGGATCAGATTCTTAGAATACATAGCACAATATAGTTTAATCAATGATTACGTAACTTTTACCTATAATGAAGTCAATACAATAGAGATGGTTGTAGCTTATTAAGGATTATGATTGTTACATCGACTATCACCCAAGTAAAGCTAATGTGGTAGTAGATGCACTTAGCATGAAACACCTGGTAGCCTTAAAGGCGATGAATGTTAAGTTAGCTGTAACCCTAGAGGGAACACTTTTGGCAGAAATTGTAATGCCCCAAATTTTTATTTCTCGAATAGTATCATTAGTCAAACTTGACTTTAGAAATGATTTAGGTAAAATAAAACAAAAGTAATGTAATAGTAGAAGAAATGGGGTTGAATGAAAGAAATTTAAGGTTAGAGGGATCAAATGGAAATTTGCTGGACCAAAATGGAGTTTTGCCAAAACTATATCATTTTTGTAACATGCTAAACCTGTATTTAATTGAAACGCCTTAACCTAAAATATTAAACCCACTTAGCGGTATTTTTAAGCCTAATTTTTTTTTAAATTTAAAAAAAACCAACATATGGATTCTACAGTAAAACTTTTACACATAGCTAAGTTTCTTTGGTCAATACAAACTTCACAACTAATACACATAGGTACAAACCATCATGAATAAACATAATACAATTTAATATCATTAGCTATATTTGTTGTTCTCTCTCGTGTTGGCCATCCTACTGCAGATATAACCCCGATGAATACAAACTTTTTTGGCAACCTACATGGATAAAACACCCGTTCTAAGCTATAAAGCTTAGTGGGGAACAAAAACATATGAACAATTGCTCCCAGCAGTCATCGATGCATACACTTAAAATGCAGCAAATGAAATATAGAGTTATCATGAGAATACCACGATAATACTTTTAGTCATAACGTGTTATATATATATAAACAATGAATTATCATAGCTCAACAATTCATTTAACATGCATATATCATATAATTTCTCGGTAAGTTCTATACATTTAAACTTGTGAAACAATTTCTATGATTAGAACCAATCATGAGCACTATCAATAATACAAGTTAATTATACTTTAATGCTTACACTGTACCTATACTCTTAAAAATATAACATTTTCAATCAGCAATGTAATCCTACATTAAATTTAGCATCCACATATTTCTACTTTTCATATATTGATCTACATACATATATATAAGTATATGTTTAAATATAATACATGCATTAGAAGAACCCAATTAAACATGATGTTCCATAAACATATGCCTTACTATACTGAAATAGACTATGATGCAATTATATCGTAACTTAGCGTGCTTAAGTTCTAAAGGTGGATAACGGAAACGGTGGATACTCGAGGGTACCAAAATGATAGATATCCTAGGATATCGAAAATATGGACCCAAATAGGGTCAACTGTATGGTAAACCGGTCAAGTAAACCCAAACGAGGTCAATTCACAACCCAAATAGGGTTGTTTATGATCCAATAGGATCATCTGTGGTAGCTATAATATCCTTATAGGCATGCCTATCTATCCACATTCTAGACCCTACACAGGCAGTTAAATTCCTTTTCTTTATTTAACATTACTTTGCTTTACTTTTTTTAATCGAATACATATATGTACATGTATAGCCATGTACCGAGTAATCATAATCATATCTATGTTACTTAATAATAATGAGTAAAGTATCATGTATTACTTACTCATATATCATGGTTACATAAATCAGATAGTTTATACTTACCAAGTATAAATAATCAATATTCGATGGCCTTATAAAGGCTTATGCACAATTATACTTATGAATAACCATAAATATATATATATATATATATATATATATATATATATATATATATATATATATATATATATATATATATATATATATATATATATATATATATATATATATTCATTTGTAAACAATCTGTAACTATGATCAAACTGTAACCATATTCAATTCAGAGGCATATATATATATATCACCAATTAACATTTCAAGAATAGGTAACGTAACATGTGATCATAATCATAACATAACACTAATCATCATGCTTACTACTCTCGCTATATTGCTTGAACAATTCTTTATCATTTTATGAAAGTGCACCTTTCCCTAATTTATCAGTACATGACTAAATACTTACTTTATAATTATAATAACAATATATGTTTTCACGAACGTATATGCACATAGGTATATACATGTGACTTGAGCACAACATCACATATTCACTCAAGTATACACCATTTATAAACACGATAACATGTTCATATAATCATGTCCATACTCATAAATGGGGAGCTGCAGTTGGAAACTTCCATAAAAACATAATATCATATACTTATAAAAACATACATATACTACTCTTACTTGCTTAAATGATGTAATATATTACTCAACAGATTTTGAACACATCCTTCAATTGCATTAAATTTCACTTAAATTCATAATTAGTTCACACGAAAACGTACCTTTGCAATTCTTCCTTGAATTACCTTCATATCCCTTAATAGTTAGGCATATCAATACATAATCATATAAAAATAATACCTAGGCTTATATGATCAATATATTATAACCAACGAGATTATTTACACTCTCAAATAATCACTTATTGGGGTCATCACATAATGTTCATACTATAATTATTTAAAGGTTATACATAAGCTATATTTATTAAGGTAAAATTCTCTACCTTAGAATATTTATATCTGACAAGGTAAGGCTTCAAAATTGATTAAGTATATTTATATTTTAGCTGTTTCGAGGATCATTCAAAACCAAAACACTTTGAGTTTAACTAACTAAGCACATTACATTATATTGTTCAAACTGTAGGTTTGAGTTTTATTGTTTGCATCCATACTATAGTTGTTTATTTAAAAATGGTGACCTGATAATACCAATACTCATTACATTAATATTATTATAATTATCATGTACATTTAAATCAGTTATACACCTCATAAAACTCCATCACTTTTTCCTTTATGTGAAATAACTACACGATAAGGTATTTACTATTAATAGCTTGCCATTACACTAATAAATGGTTTGATGTTTATAAAAAATAAATAGTTTACTGTAATATTAACTTTTTAGTTATTTTATTTATAGTCTATTAGATCATATTAACCAAGCTTAAACACTGTTTAAAGGCTCTTTTATAATTTAACAGCTTAGTTCAACTACACCATTATCTCTTGCCATTAACCAATTTTAACTTAAATAATCATATGTTAAACATTTAGTTCTTAACTAATTAAAGAATAGTTCATTTGCTAAATTATTGTGACTGAAACCTATCATTACATGTTCCTATTTAAAATTAGCATGTTAACTACATAATATCAAATTCATATAATTAAATAAGCTTATTCCAATACACATACTAATCTTATTTTGTGATTAAGTCCCATTTTAATATTCTCATACCCTAGCCCTATACTTCTCTACCAATATGTCATGACCAAATAATATAAACATACCTATGTAGATACAATATTGCAAGTATTCAAGGTTAAACTTGCCCCTGCTCACATCATAAGTTCTAAACCACTATTATCAACCAATGCTCACGTTGCTTGTTCACGTACTTACTATTTAAACATGTTCTTTTAACTCATATTAAATTTCACAATAGGGTACCTATATACCTTTATGTCTTCATAGAACATATAAGCTAACTCTTTATTGCTAAATTAATCATTAAACCTTTTGATTTCTCTTTTCTAATCTATTAAAAGCACAAAGATATCTCATTATATGTCTTTTTAACAAGCATATTAGTTGAATCGTTAGCTAACTTCACAAAATGAATTAAATACTTTTCATGAAACTAGAAGGATAATCACTTATCATTTAACTATTAAGTAATGAGTTAAATTCTTTGATAACCCATTAACTTAATTTAATAAAGGTTTATAGAGGAACCCATGTGTTAAATGAACATATTGTTTATTCCCTTATAATCAACTATTGTACTTTTTTAAGGATATGCAATCATTCTTTACTACCGAATTGTTCAAGTTCTAGCCTATGACATATGATGCATTTGGTTTTCAACTGAATAACTCCTATACCTTAATTAATTTAAAGGATGCTATTTTAAACTAAACTCTAACACAACATCAATGATGAATTTTTATAGTAGAATTTAAAAGACATAAGTTATACCAATTAAACATACATGCCTTTAATTTCTCATATTTTTACTTAATAGTTTAACCCCAAAATACGAATTTCAACAGTTCAAACCTAAAGTATCAATTTCAGCAGTTCAAACTTACTATTTCGATTTCAGAATATCCAGAATTTATCTTGCATGCCCTAAACAACTCAATGACATTTAATTTTTCCAGCCATACATCTTTAGGATTTATATAATTCTTTACTTTCAAACATCATTTAACCTCAAATTCATTTTAATATTGTAATTAAATCCAAAATTGCAGTAAACAGAGCAACACGCTCTTGAATTAAAATGAGAAACTATTCTTTAATTTTCACATGTTTTCCTCTATCTCATTAAACTCAAACATCCTAACAGATGAATTTCGGTTCCCCCACAAATTTACATAACTAACCTAGTAATTCAAAGCTCTAATTTTGGAGAACTTACTCCATTATAATCAAATACACCTCATGATATTAACAAGCAGAGTTTGATGTTCTGCTAGTGCATTCATCTCTAAAATGTCATCTTGATCATTCATAAAATCAACACATGCACAACTAGATTTAGCTATAATTCCCATACCTATTATTGTGCTTGCCGGAGCTTGATCAGAACTTTGACAGTATGGTCTAAGAGCATTAGGAGGCAGCCAGCATCAAGGGAAGTCCGATGACATCGATCACGTGGCCCAATGCCCCTTCATTAGGTTAAAAATCACTTAAAATAGATGCAGCAACTAGAATGATCACCTCACCTATGAGAACCTGTTCGGGCTATGCATGTCGTTGGTAGTTGTCGCAGCTCACCAGAGAAAGAGAAAAGAGGTTACAGCAAGGGGCAAAAGATCGGGATTCATACCAGACGATCAGGCATGCCATGGCAAAAATAGATGCCAATGGTGGAAGCATCACGGTATGCGTGTGTCCTCACCCTTGACGGTGGCCGACAATGTTGTTGATGGTGCCGATCCACTCTGTCTCCCTCTCTCGGTGCTCCTTTATATTTTATTTATCTTGTCTCTCCACTTCTCCTGAATTATTTGGCCACTATATACTCTAAAGAAAATTCCCATATCAATCCTCCAATTATTTGCATGCAACAAAAAGATTCCCCACACATTTAATCTTTAGGAAATCAACCCCACATCTACATATATATATATATATATATATATATATATATATATATATATATATATATATTCTTTTATAAATTCACCCATAACTTATACTATTTACCTTAATTATGCCCTTGAACATTTTTATGTCAAATAATTTACATTTAATTGATATTATTAAATAAAATTATCATTTGTCCTATAACTTTAATTGAAATTCACATATTTAATTTAGTCTAAATCAAATAATCATTCATTAAGTCCTGTAATTTTGACTAGGGTCACTTTTTGAGTCTTACAATTTTGGCTATTAGTTTTTCATTTTCTTTTTTTGCACTTCCAGAAGGACGATTCCTCCTTTTTTCATTGCCTTATATCTTTTTTTTTCTTTTTTTTCTTTTTTTTCCTCTCTCCAGTCACATCACAGCCACGTGCCACCCACCATCGTCCTCAGCTGCTGCTGCAGCTCTAGTGCTATCACCTTCTCTCTTTATTCCTCTTTTCCCTCACATCACAGTAGTCTGCGATTTCCCCTGCTATCCTTTCCTCCTTGCTTTGATTCTCTTCTAATTTTTACCCCCTATATTGCAATTTTCCCTATTTGATCATTAAGTAACTTTTATTTCCTGCTTAATTAACATATTATAGTAGAAATTTAAGGTGAAGGAAGGAAATTTATATCTAGGGATTTTGGGAAAAATTGTAGATTTAATTATTCTTTGGGTTAATTGAGAAATTAAAGTACATAACCAATTAAAATTACTTTAATTTCTCATTTTACATATTTTTAGTTGAAGATTTATGTTAAATTTATAGGTTATGTAGAAAAATGAGATAAGATGGCTATGAAAGGAAAAGAAGTAGAAAGAAATTGATGAATTGAAGTTGATAAAAATACAGATTGAATAGATTAACAATAAAAATTGGTAAGTGTAAGCACTAGGTCCTGAGGAGGCCTTTGCCAGGGTTACCTAATGAGAAAAATTGCTCATTTAAAGACAACGAATCGAGGGTGACAGACTCAAAGTGGTATTGAAATTATTTTCTTAGAAACCCTTTTAAAATATTGCCGTGTTTGGCCTGTATAACTGATTGGCTCAAGGCGGGTAAGTGATGAATATACCCTTAGTAGGGAACTTGAAATTTGAGTTAGGAGTGTGTAAAGGCCATGTATGTTGTGCATTTATGACCTACGCACTCGTACGGTCGAAGAATATTCATTATTTGGTCTTAAAATATAAATTTTGCCTTTTTTGGAATCCATGGCTTTATATAAAGAAGTGTACAGTCGTGCACCCCAAAGAATCTTGCATTTTCAAGCAAGTTGGCCACCTTTTGGAGTGTACAACCATGCATACCATATGCATGCCTGTACACTCAAATGGTGGTGGGTTTACCGATGAGGCAAATGGGCAAGTGGGATGCACCGCCGGAGCATACAGCCGTACATGCCTATGGCATAGTTGTACACTCTACCTTTTATAAGCCTCCTCTGATTATTTCTCAGGGATTGGCTCTTTGGCTGGTTGGTGGATTTTAGCAAAATTATAAACTTAGAAATGAGAGTCGGAAAGAAGCCTTAAAAACTTCCAAATAGTTCAAAAGCTTTCTAAGTTAAAATTGAATTTTTGGCTTTTAGCTTTTAAGTCTTTAACTACTTTTTGAGTATTTTAATACTGCAAGGGTCCAAAAATCCAACATTTGATAGTCTAATCGAGTAAGTGCACTGAAGGTAATATAAAAGGCCTTTCTCGGTATTTTCATAATTACAATAAATTTTGTTATTCTTTTCATCTGTTAGTTTTATTATATATTAATCTTTGTTGGGTTTAGGTTGTGAAACCCTTTAAAAGGGGTATATTGCCATGTGATAGAAATTATTAGGTTGTCTTCTGTAATTTTTGTCTTTTCCGTTCCTTTAAAAATCATTTTTTTATCAAAATAAAATTCAATTTTAAAAAGTTCATCTTTGTATTTAACTTTTTATTTTTGCTACATTTTGGATTTGCTATTGGCTAGGATTCCATTTTAAAAAGGAAAAAAACTCATTATTATCAGGTTGATATGGTCATGCATTGTTTTGATGTGCATCTACGCGCCAAATGATGCACGGTCCCAAATATGTTTTCTCACTTTTTAAAGTAGAAGAACCGACCGTATATCACTAAATGCATTATCGTGCATTTTTTTGATATGCGTGCCAGATCTTGATTCTTTATCTTTTCCAAATTTCCCAATTCAAATCAATTTTATAGATGTTCTCTTTTTGTTTTCTTTTATTATTATCAGTGTTACTTTCATTGTCATTGTCATTATTATTACCATTGCTCCCGAGAAATAAAGTCTTTTGTGAATATAACCAGGAGAGCGCTCTAGGTAAGTCTACCATCCTTTCTCTTTCTTGTAAAGGCAATTTTTTTAACTACAAATGGGAAATGTCATTAAAATATTTACAGTAATTAGTTGGGATATTTCATTAATAAAATTGGACCAATGTCCTCATTTTTGCCTTAGAAACTCGTATGTAAAAATTAGCCTTTAATAATAAATGATTTTTGTATATAAATAAATAACACGAGATGTTTCTTAAATAAAACTTGGGCTGGTAAGTCTCTATCTTCAAGATCTCGTAATAAAACACTTCTTCAATAATCTACATGCGAGGACCAAAGTCCTCACCTAATTGGGGTACAATGAAATATTTAATTTATGGATGTCTTTATAGCTTTATTTTATGTCATGATTTATCAATTTCTTACGTGATTGGATGCGCCTTTAATTTCTATATTTGCTTTACTCTTGCATGAAAGAAA
>JBBPFJ010000179.1:39513-302134 GCA_037975025.1 Excoecaria agallocha
TTTGCTGATTTAAGTTACCTATCTGTCTCGAAATTAAGCAATCTTTCCTCATCCTGGCCCTTTTAAGCTTAGGGAATAGACATTATTAGGGAAATTCATCCGACAATTTCCAACAATCATTAGTATATAGTAGTTGCCATCGACTATTTCACGAAATGGGTAGAAGCCGAGTCCTTCAAAAGACTGAGAGCACGAGAATTATTTATGTTCATTTTTCTTGTACCTATTTTCCCTCTGTATTATTATCATTTCTATATGTATTCTCTTTCAGCAGCATGATATACAAAGCTAGCATTACCAATTTGAAAGGCCCATTTGTCCTGAAGAAGTTACTTTCTAAAGGGGTTGTTATTATTACACACAGCAAAGGGAATGAGTTCAAGGAACTAGTTAACATTGATAGGCTAGAGAGGTTCCACGCTAGAAAAAAAAGAGAAAAAAAATAAATAATTAGCCCGTAGGTCAAAAATTGAAAAAAGGCGGCCTTGCTAAAATGGGGCACCCTGCTAAGGTGAAAACTAAAAAAGGCACTTTAGGCAAAAATTAAGGGTTGAGAGAAAATATCCAATTAAGAAAACTCATGAAGGCTAATTGGCGATAGGAGTTAAATGTATTCAAGATGCAATTGCTTGAGATTTAATTAAATTTGTTTTTTGTATTAACTATCATGTTCGTGATTGTTGTCATTGCAACAATGTGGTTATATGAGTGTACATTCATAATCTAAGTTATGCACCACAATTGACTTAAATAAAGATGTTTTATTTATTTATAAAAAAAATGTAACTACCATCAGTAGCAACATAAATCACACAAAAAAACAAGCCTCATATTAAAACAAACACAACCATTACACCAAGTGCTACGCCAACATACAAGCAAGAAAAAGTAAGCCAAAACAATGCTTAAGTAGACAACGCTGCAATATATTACATGCCAAAACAAAAAAAGTGAAAGGACAACAACAACAACTAACACGGGGCCCTTCAATCACCGTAACCCCCGCTAGGGTCTTTCTCATCCAGGACATCTCAGTAAGAAGGCTCTAGTGTCCGGTGCCTCCATAACCCATGAGTGATATTCCACACTTGTCTCAAAGTAACAAGTATTTGCTGGTGGAATATTGGTCCTCATAAGTAAATGCCTGTCAATGTAATGATATATAGTGACAAAGGCATCATTTAAGTCTTCTCCTCTAAAGTTTAAGCGTGCTCGCACCACTTCTTGTCGAATACCAAACTAGCGGGCATAGTGAGCTACAATACTAAAGGTTCCCCGATGGAGACCATAAAGAGGCACATATCCAAAGCTCCCATCATGAGTCACGTACTCTACCCATATCCACGGGCACATGAAAGCTCACCCTCTATTTCACCACGAAGCTCAGCCACATAATGCCTTCTTCCATAGAGGCAATCCAGTACCAATGCATGCACACTCCAAAGAACCTCAAGGAGTATGAATCAATGGCACAAGGTGAAGGTTCAGCTAGCATCCTGAGTTTCTCTTACAGCCAAATCTAAAATAAAAAAACAAAAAAAAGAAAAAAAAAGAGAAAATAAGCATAAAAACTGCTAAGACGGGTAGGCATCCATTTCAGGCAACAATTAGGTATAGTGTCATGTGAAAATCTATAAAAAGATGCATGTCCCGCAAATAAAAGCTAGTGTGAAAACCCACAAGGGCGCACTACCTTCGAATAATGACTACAGATACCTAAAAAAGCAAGGGACTACTGGTGATTAGTGTAGTAGGATCAACATGAACAACATCTAGTCCAAGTAAGGTCTCCGCCAAGATCAATGGGAAAGGAGTAAGCCCCTTGCGAATGTCATTTACAACATCGAATAGTCAGTAATCTCCAAAAGTACCTCCTCTACTGGTAATGCAAAGATAATAAGCTAGGCGCATAAAAAGGGTAACACCCACAACATAAGTCACATTCCTATTAAAATAGTACAAATAGTTGAACAAAAAATCAAGCAACATAGGCCCCGAAGGTTTTATGAAGGCCCTGACGTCGGAAGGACAGATGCCCAAAGCTCGAATAGCCTCTCGGGGGCAATTAGGCACAAAATTTGGCACATATAAGAAAGTCTCTGGTGTAAAAGGGACACCTACGATGGCAGCAAATTCTTCATATAATGGGCATATCTCCACATTGTTAAAGCAGAAACATGAAATCGAGGATCCCAATAGCGGGTACTAATAAATATTCATCTAACTCCACCCTATGAAAAAACTTCAAATTAGAATAAGGTGACAAAATAGGGTTGTCCCAAGTTGAATAGTCATCAAGTAGTAAAGAAAGACATTCGGTGACGGAGGTCATTTTTCCAAAGTAAAAGATACAAAGTAACACGAAAAGAAGGCAAAGTGCATAGGTGTAAAAAGTAAGTAGGAATGAGAATCACTCAAAGTGGGAAATAAGGACAGCTAAAAATTCGAAGAGGTTACTTATAAGTTGAATTGTACGGCTATACACTCAGAATGCACTCCCGTACATAAGGCCTAGTTACCACCTGGTGAAAATGAACAGTAAAAATTGTTTTGCATGTCATACACCTCATCCTATAGAAATTAAACTCAAACATGCATGCTTCCAGCATGATTATTTGCAGATATTCATCCACAACTCACAAAACCATGATAAGCTCACAGTCTAAAGAAAATAATTCTTATTAAATTCTTTATACGAAGCGAGAGATGTGCTCAACAAGCACACAAAGGAAAAGCAAATAAAAAAAGAAAGGGAAGTGAGGTAAAAAATGTGTGTACATAGCTAGTGCTAATTATAATCCAAATGTACAAAAATGAATCAGGTAGTAGCAAAGATATTTATTTTAAATAAGTTGCAAAAATAATGAGTATATACGTACATATATGTGATTTTGTTTAATTATGTCGGTAAATTGTATTTTGTGTTTTTTAAAATCACCACTTAAGAAACAAAGAAAAAAAGTTGGGGTTATTTTGCACGAGTTTAGGTCAAATCCCATGTAAAAATGCTATTTAAGTAGCATTTTGCATGCATTGGAACATTTCATATTCAAAAGCACTTCAAATTTGGATTTTTTTAGAGTGCACACCCTTGCATCTCTTGTGTACGCCCTTGCACTAGATGGTATAGTCGTACATACCATATGCATGCCTGTTCACTCCTTAAAAGTAATAAATTGATGGTTTCTTCTTTCCTTCTTCTCTTTTCTTTCTTCTTTCTTCTTCTCTCCGACGATTTCAAAGAAAGGGCCCCAGTTTTTTTTTGTCATTCTTTCATTATATAGGCTTTATTTTATAATTTTGATTTGGAACACTAGTGGGCCTTCCTTCTACGCACGGTTAGAGTGTAATTTTGTCAATTTCTGTTAAGATTTCCTTGTTCTCCTAAAAGGTATGTAATTCTCTATTTCATTTTATTTTTATGATCCAAATGAACATGAGGTTGCATGATTTTACTAATATATGTTGTTATAAGTGTATGTGATGTGCTACCAATCTTTTCTTTTGACTTTGTTTTGAGGAAATTGAGAAAGTGTATAGGAATGCATTAGTGCAACTTAGTGAACATTCTAATTTTAGAACTATTATTCAATTTCGTACAATGTTGTTCCTGCTTGATAGGAAGTTGCAGACAGTGTGTGTGTTGTACAAATAAAAAAAAAGAGGAATAACCATAAAGCATTTACATAGACATTACCATAAGAATAGTAGGTGGTGTAAGTTAATGTATGCCATTGTCATTTATATATATATAATTGTTCTTTTATTTTGTATAGCTTAGGGTACAAGTTTTGTAAGTAGCATTATATGTTACCTATCTCCCTTTTTGTGGCTAGTTTAAATTGCAAATTTGTGTGTCAAATGTAAAAAGAAAAAAGAGAAAAATATGAGCCATCAAACATATGTGTGTTAAAAAGAAATATTGGCAATATTGTATGTATGGTGCACATATAAATATACATGTATGTGAGTGATGACCTTTTTTTCTTAATAGCTAGCCTTGATCATTATACATGTATGCTATTTAGGAGTACTTTTACATGATTGCTAGACACCTGGTGATTAGTTAAGAGAAATAAAGAGTTGCTTAGCCAATATAGCTTTGTGATTGAGTTTTGTGCAGGATTGGGCCTAGTTTTTCTAAGCTATTATGCTACCAAAATTTAGGCACAAACAACTATAATGCTTAAGCAGCATCTTTGATGAGTGCAATTTGAACTAACTATGGTATTTTGAATTATGTAGGAATAGATCTCCAGTACCCGGTATGGATGACACCGGAGCAAGGCAACCTATGTCATACTCTAGAAAGGACCCGCATACTGGCCAACTGATTCATGTCGAGGCATTTATTGATGTAGTTAGGGTTGATAGTTTAGGCAGATGCTCTGATAGCCTAAGTCGAATGGACACATTTTTATACAGAGGCATATTGGACATACCCGGAGATGACTCGATAGTTCTTGGCTACATTTTGATATTTGGGACATCAGAGATTGGATGATGAGGATGGAGTTATTATCTACTGTATTTTAGGTCAGCCAGTGTCTATTGGGATTGTCTATGGGCGAGGGAGTAGTGAGACTCGAGAAATCCACCTCGGTAGAGATGTGGGCAGAGATTGCATGGCCAGGGGTTCTATATATGAGATGAATGATGAAATCTACACTGTTGATATCACAGTTGTTACACTACTTGCACAAGGTTCTTTCTTGCTCATATTTAGGTAGGCTAGGTATTCCTGGTTCTCTTGTGGTGGCAGAGATATACGGACTATGGGGTATGGTGGCAAGTAGGCCGATAAACTTGAGTTACACTATTTTGGAGCATATCTGCACTACCGGGTGCCATCCAGGTGAGGCCATATATATCAAGGATTTGGTCACCAGGTTAGTCCTAGCAGAGGGTATGCCAGAGGCATTCATGGGGCCATATACTAGAGAGGGTATATATTTGGATAGAGAGACCATGTACAATATGTATATGGCTAGGGAGGATGATACTGCTCTAGATGGGATTAGGTTGATGATACTTGAGGAGATGGATGTTGCTCTTCACCCAGATAGGATGAGGCTTGGTCATGGCCCGTGGCCACTACGACCTCAATAGGTGCCAGATGATGATCAATAGATGGAGGACGTCTTGGGTCTAGGGCTTAGGGAGGAAGAAGAGATCCCTTTCACAGACTAGTTTTTGAAAGAGGCTCGCCTTGAGCTAGCTGTGCCTCCACCTCCACAGGACTTCCCTACTTTCCATTAGGATCTACCTCCTAAAGCTTATGGTCATCTTGGTGCATCTTCATCTTTAGCACCCCTTCTGCCTCAGTAAGCCATTCCATGGGTTGCTATTCTATAGGGTATTCAAGACTTGAGTATGGCTTAGACTGCCATGGCAGCAGATATATAGGTGATATACCAGGAGCAAGGTAAGCAGAATGAGGCTTACATGAAGAGGTTAATGACTTTGATGCTTTGCAGCGACAATTTATAGCAAATTTGAACAAGATAGAGATAGGAGTCCAAAATGTGGATAAGTGTGCAGAAGGATATAGATTACCTCACAGCTTTAGAGACTGCCTTCTTGACTAGCAAGGATGTTATCAAAGGAGCCAGAAATGAGATTGAGAAAAAGATTGACAAGCTAGACTCCGACCTTAAGGCTTATATGACCGATATAAATGGGACAATTATAGGTCACATCATTGGACATATAGATGATTTGGCTAGCATCTAGGAAGATGTGGACCACCTCGTAAGGTACCTCAATGAGTTCCTGCATCCTATTGCAGCTCAGCCTCCAGGACCCACACAGCCAAGACCTTTTTCAGCTTAAGCACCGAGTCCACCATTTTATAGGCACATTCCCAATCCCGTTCTCTATCAGAAAGCCCTATAGATTATGGCCTGTATTCAGTTCCCAAGGGTTCAGGGAGATTATGATTTTCCATATACACACATTCTTATACCACAGTTTTTTTACACATTTGCAGATTAGGACAATTGTTATGAATGTTTGTGTTGCTTGTTTGTTTGTTAGTTTTTTATTGCATTGTAGATATTTTTTTTTCTCTTATAGTTTGATGTTTCTTTTAAAATTTGCCATGATTGTCATCATAAACTTGTTTAAAATTTTCATTTTTCTGTTGTGATTGATATTAGTTGTATCATAGGCCTTATATCATAGGCCGCTGTCATTTGATATTAATAGGTTAAGAATGCTTCATAATTAATTCACATGACAAGATAAATTGATTAATTTTTAATGAAATGCATGTTGTAATGCTAGCTTTGTATATCATGCTGCTGAAAGAGAATACATATAGAAATGATAATAATACAGAGGGAAAGTAGGTACAAGAAAAATGAACATAAATAATTTTCTTAATAAATGAGATCTGGGGCGATGAATCCCAATATAACATTTTCAACACTACAAATGTAGGACAAGCTAGATTCAATTAGCTACACAGTATAGACTAGTGCATCCTCATGAGTGTTGCCTATGACGGTACTCCTTCTGCTGCAGTGGGTAAGTGGTTATACGAGTTAACTTTAGATCTAAGCCACCCCAACATTCTTGCAAAATTTTTGCAAATCAAGGTATAGCCACATAGTTGGATTGCCTCAAGGTATAGCCACATAGTGGAATCGCCTTCAAATCAAGGTATAGCCACAGAGTGGGATCGCCTTTAAATCAAGGTATAGCCACAGAGTGGGATCACCTCAAGGTATAGCCACAGAGTGGGATCGCCTCAAGGTATAGCCATATAGTGGGATTGCCTTCAAATCAAGGTATAGCCACAGAGTGAGATCACCTTCAAATCAAGGTATAGCCATATAGTGGGATCGCCTTCAAATCAAGGTATAACCATAGAGTGGGATCGCATTCAAATCAAGGTATAACCACATAGTGGGATTGCATTCAAGTTAGGGGTATAGCTAAAGGAGTGGAATTGTCCCTGAACCAAAAAACACACCACAGGCTGGCATTATTTACTAACCAAGCCTTCTTAAGAAGCAAATAGGGAGGTGGCTTCCTCAGGTAAGTCTCTCTCTCTTACTCTAAAGTTTGGCTCATTTAGACTCCTGTGTGCATTAGTCTTTGCAAAGTTGGGGGCAAATGTAAGCACTGGGTCCTAAGAAGGCCTTTGTCAGGGTTACTTGATGAGGAAAACAACTCATTTAAAGACAATGAATTGAGGGTGACAAACTCTTATTGGTATTGAAATTATTTTCTTGGAAAGACTTTTAAAATATTGCCGAGCTCGGCTTGTGCGGCTCAAGGCAGGCAAGTGATGAATATACCCTTAGCAGGGAACTTGAAATTTGAGTTAGGAGTGTGTAAAGACCTTGCACGTTGTGCATTTATGGCCTATGCACCCATACGGTCCAAGAATATTCATCATTTGGTCTTAAAATAGAAATTTTTCCTTTTTTGGAATGCATGGCCTTGCATGAAGGAGTGTACAGCTGTGCACTCCAAAGAATCTTTCCTTTTCAAGAAAGTTAGCCACCTTTTGGAGTGTACAATTGTGCGTACCATATATATGCTCGTACACTCAAATGGTGGTGGGTTTCACTATAAGACAAGTGGGCAAGTGGGATGCACCGTTAGAGTGTACAGCTGTGCATACCAAGGGCACAATCGTACACTCTACCTTTTATAAGCCTCCTTCGATTCTTTCTCAGGGGTTGGATTTTTGGTTGGTTGGTGGATTTTAGCAAAATTATAAACTTTGAAAGGAGAGTTAGAATGAAGCTTTAGAAACTTCCAAATAATCCAAAAGCTTTCTAAGCAAAAAGTGAATTTTTGGCTTTTCATTTTTAAGTGTTTAACTACTTTTTAAGTATTTCAATACTATAAAGGGTCCAGGAATCCGATGTTCGATAGTCTAATCAAGTAAGTACACTAAAGGTAATATAAAAGGCCTTTCTCGGTATTTTCATAATTACAATAAATTTTGTCATTCTTTTTATCTGTTAGTTTTATTATATATTAATCTTTTTTGGGTTTAGGTTGTGAAACCCTTTAAAAGGGGTATATTGTCGTGTGATAGAAATTATTAGGTTGTCTTCTGTAATTTTTATTTTTTCCGTTCCTTTAAAAACCATTTTTTTTATCAAAATAAAATCCAACTTTAAAAAGTTCATCTTTGTACTTAACTTCTTCTTTTTGCTCCCTTTTGAATCTGCTATTGGTGAGGATTGCATTTTAGAAAGGGAAGAAAACTCAATGTTATCAGGCTGATACGGTCGTGCATTATTTGATGCGCACCTACGTGCCAAATGATGCATGGTCCCAAATATGTTTTCTCACTTTTTAAAGTAAAGAGCCAACCGTATATTGCCAAATGCATTTTCATACATTTTTTTGATATGCCTGCCAGATCTTGATTCTTTATCTTTTCCACATTTCCTAATTCAAATCAATTTTATGGATTTTCTCTTTTCATTATTTTTATTATTATTATCATTGACATTTTTGTTGTCATTGTCATTATTATTACCATTGCTCCCGAGGAATAAAGTCTTTTATGGAAATAACCAGGAGAGCGCTCCAGGTAAGTCTACCATCCTTTCTTTTTATTATAAAGGCACCTTTTTGACTAAAAATGGGAAATGTCATTAAAATATTTATAGTAATTAATTGGGATATTTCATTAATAAAATAGGACCAAAGTCTGCATTTTTGCCTAGGAAACTTGCATGTAAAAATTAGCCTTTAATAATAAATGATTTTTGTATATAATTAAATAACATAGGATGTTTCTTAAATAAAACTTGGGCTGACAAGTTTCGGTCTTCAAGATCTTGCTATGGAACACTTTTTTAATAATCTACATGCGAGGAATAAAGACCTCACCTAAATGGAGTACAATGAACTATTTGATTTAAGGATGCCTTTACCACTTTATTATATGCCATGATTTACCGCTTTCTTCGTAATTAGAAGCACTTTTAATTTCTACATTTGCTCTACTCTTGCATGAAAGAAAGGGGATAACACGATTAATCTGAAATCTGTTATGTCACATATGTCAAAGGTAAAAATAAGAGTGGAATTTCGGACCCCCTCTGGATTTTTTGGCCTTACAAGGTCGGAGCACCCTTTTTTCCCAATGTTCTATTGGGTGGTGACTCCTTACTATTCAGCCTTGTGGTGCCCAACCAAATATCTCCTAGTAATCGATTGTTAGCAATAAAATAGGGATACCTGGATGTGCCACATCACACCTTTCGAGGTTTATGATTGTGGCAAGTCAAGTTGAGTCTCTTTCCTATCACGAAGCGATCGTCAGCCTGGACGAAAAGCCTCAACCTGATTCTGACCCTAAAAGTTGGATAGAACTGCTAAAGGTTAGAGATTTCCTCACTCAAACTCGATGATCCCTTGGTTCCGAGGGTGAAATCGGGTGTCAGTGACTCGAAAAAAGAGACAAAAGCCAATAAGCAGTGGGCGCACGTCTTAGTAAGTATTCAAACATATTTATTTTTCTATAATATTAAGCATTATGTAACTTGGGATTTTTGAGTAGGAGTTTGAATTGTTAAAATGTCAAATCTTAGGCTAAATAAGGCTTTATATGTGATTAATTTTGGATTTAAAACAAAATTGCATATCCTATAATTGGTAAAAATTGAGGATGATCTTGAAATTGTCAATGTGGATATAACGAAAATATAATTGAGTTATAATGATGATGCAAAGCAGTTCCTTGTCTCAATTTTCTTTAAGAAATTAAAAATTTATTGATGGAGCATACTCTATGTTTGAAGAAAAAAATTTAAGTAAATGTTGTTATGGTTAATTAGATAAATAAATAATTTTAGATGCCATATGAGTCAAAGTAAGACTATTAATAAAAAAAGAGTGGACAGTAGTAAATATATTATATTTACTTAGTAAAAGGATAGACATATATCTATATACATGATTATATATACATGAATGTTTTATGAATTAACCATTGAGTTGTGAAAATATTATGGTAAACTAAGGCTTGATGAAGTGTTTGAATTGGTAACGATGAACATGTGCTTGTCACAAAGTTAAGATAAGAATTTAGTTAATTTATTGAATAAGTAATATTTAAAAATGACATTATGTGTTTAATTAGTAAAATTTAAAAAAATTACTATATTTGCCCTTACTAAAATTAGACAGGAATTGAAGTAATAAAATAAGATTGGCATGCCAATTAGAGAAGTTTAGCGATACTGCATCCTAATGTGATTACCGAATTGAATGGCTCCGAGAGCTCTTTTGGTGAATATAATTAATTTGAGTTTTGGACTAAATGGCTCCGAGCGCTCAGTCCACACACACACACGCACACACACACACACACATATATATATATTATGAATGTCAATAATGAGGAAAATTTGAATGGATCGAATGGTTCCAAAAACTTAGTCTTATATTTAAATCCCATTTATCAAACTCAACGTAATTTCATTGGATTTTATTGAGGGCAAATACATAATAAATGCTAATTAAATAAATTAAGAAATTTTAATTGAAAGTAGTTAGTTATAACAGTGATAAAAGTTTAATTTAGTAAGGCGTATAAATAAATATGTGAGCTACAAATTTAAATTTCATATATTAGATTATTTGCTTTAATGTTTGGAAATAAATGGATGCATTTGTATTTGAGAATTTATGAATTTTTAAGTATATTTTAGTTAAGTATCTTATTTGTAGAAAAATAGAATTTCTTGAACACCACTAAGCAACATAATTAGTGTATGGTTTTCTTTCCATGCATAGGTTTTGAAGTATTTTTGGAGATAGTTGGAAGTGGATCTACAGCAAAAATTGAATTACAATAGAAAAGTAGAGAGATTTTGCAATGGATGCACAATTTCCTTTTCTTTTGGTTATCCTTTGAATGTTTTGGCATATGCGCAAAATCGTAGTGAAATAATCACATGTATATATATGTATATATTTGTAATTTGTTGTGAATTATCGATTACATGCATCACATACATAAGTGAAATTTAATTTTTTTAACCAATAGATCTGATCTTGCCATGAATTTACAATATAAACATTATTGAGAATAAGAAAAATCACCTTTGATTTTTGTTGAACAGTTGATTTTCCTTCTCATCGAGTTGTCGCAAACCACAGTGTCCGAAATTGAACACCTCTAATTAGTAATCCACACTAGAGAAGGAATAAATGAACCAAGAATGGAAGAACCATAACGTTGGCCGAATTTCCCTTGATGCTAGCAAGGGGGTGGTGGCTAAGGTTTTTGAGAGAGAGAATTTCTTTTTCTCATAATTGTTCACTTAACCCTAAAATCCCTATCACTTGGATTTTTATAGTTAGATTAAAAATCCAACTTCATAATGGTATTGGGAATTTTAAAATTGCTGAAGAAATATTAAATGTACTTCTGGAATTATTAATAATTTATTTTGGCTCAATTAAATCCAATTTAAATCCTTTCATAAAAGACTATGCACAAAACCCACAAACTAGCCCCTTCATGCATATGCTTGGATTTAATCACACAAATGAATTTCAAATCCATCCAAATTAAATATGTAGGCTCCATAACACTTATGAAATATATATTATTTGTTTTTGTCCAAGAATTAGGCCTCTAAGGCCTTCTATCAAGGTTTGGCATGTAACCCTTCCTGTGGAGGGTTTCTGCACCAAAACCAATCTTCTAGGCCTCTTTTAATTTCTCCAATGGATCTATTAATTATTATATCAGCCTTATAACACTTGTAGTCCAATAATAATTAATTATAAAATATAATATTTCAATTAGGTTCATTTTACAGAATATTTCTTAAAAAAAGTTCCGCGGACAATTTTACTTGATCATAATTAATTAAACTCTTTAATTAAGTATTCTCTTATTCACTTCTCTATTCCTATAATAATATCAAATATTATTATCCTTGTCATTTTACTATTTTATCCTTTCTCTATATGTGTGTGACCTATTGGGTTCCTGTCCATATTAGCAGTATAATATGTAATTGTAAGTTCTATTCAAAACTCACATGACTTAAACTTCTTTAAATCATTTTATCAATCCCTATTGATATTTATGATACACTATTATACAAGTCATGATTGGCCTCTAGCTAGGCATCATGACTGTTATGCTTTTTCTAAGCATTAATTTCGCAAGCAAATGGCGTACCGATTATAGTACAAAAGATGTTGATCCCATGAGGAATGTTGATTAAGATTGTACACTATTACTACTCGATTTTAATTTTGTATACAATGCTCATTAATTTGCTAGTTAAAACTAATACTTTACTACTCTAAACTAAATAATATTATATTTTAATGATGATCCGAGAAGATTTATGAGTATGATGAATATAACATTATATAAGTATGGAATTTGATATTTTTCTCTTATTTATAATTCAATCTTTATCATGTAAGCCAAGTTGGAATAATGTTCTATGTCGCAGCTCTCGCATCTAGACTAGATTATGCCTTAAACATGAATTTATGATTCTAAATCGCAGCTCTTGCATTTAGACTAGAATTACATAAACACACATTTAAAGAATAAAAACCAACCTATAACAACTATATCAACATGCGATCTCTCAAACTATGCTTTGATAATGAATTTTCTACTAACTTTCAGAAAGATGTTGCTCTCGCTAACTCTCTTACTTATAACCACTATGATGATTTTCTGAGAAGGAATTGCCAACTAAGGTCGTTTTCCTTAACTTATAATGATACTAATAAAGTTTTAATAGCAAATCCTACATTTAAAGATAAACAAAAGATAAATGATTAAATATGAATAACAACATTTAAATTCCTAAAAAGAATTCAAAATAATAACAAAGAAGAAGTAAAGATTAGAAATAAAAGAAGGGGATCTCTCAACTCTTCTTCCTTTCACAAAGTGTAGTTTTCTTCCGTGTATTTGCCTCCTCTTCAACCAATAATACTAAAACTAAAACCTACTACTATTGCTCTCTAATTACACTTTCAAATAAGAAAATAAAAATAATAGATCTCTTTTTTTTATTATAACTTCCAGGGTATTTATAGATTTTCAAGCATTAAGTCCCTTCAAGTGCCTCTCCATAGGTATGCAACCCTTGGTGAACCTTGGTGCCCTTTTAGGTGACTTTTCAAGTTCAACTGCCTTTAACCTTCTCCTGTCTAGCTCGCGGCACCTGTTGAGCTCGCGATAGGACACACTTCCTTCTTCCACCTTTCTTTTCCTCATCTCTTACCCTAGACATGCGTCGCTTGTCGTGCTAGCGGCATCTGTCGCGTTCGCGACATGACTTCTTCTTCGCTCCTTCATTAGTGCTTCCAAATTTGCCAATTTAAGCTCCAAATTGATTCCTTAACTCCTATAAAACAAATAAAACAACCAAGAACACACAAAATAAGTAAAAGCAACAAAATACACATAAAATATATTAATATTAAACATTATACTTGCTAAAACTAAGCACACATACACACTATTTATGAGCTTTTCAAGCTCATATCAATTCCCCACACTTAAACCTTTGATTGTGCTCAAGCAAAGCTTCAAGATGCTAGAGAAAATATCATAGCTCAAATATATAGATAAAACACAAAACATGGAATATGGAGTTCATCCTTGTTGAGATTCTCACAACTTAACAAATGTAAGATTTCCTTAACATAATAATTATAAGTCAATGTCAACAAATACCAAAATAAAATCTTGGATCTACAAGGTTTAATACTCATATGCCACCAATAAGATAAACAAAAGAATGCAAAGTACAAATATGTAAAGCTCTTAAAAACCTTTACTTCTTACAACATGTACTCTAACCTAGCAAGTAGTACAAAATGTAGAGTTATTCTCTCATAATTTTTGCCTCACATCAATCAAGTGTTTAATGGATTGTGTTTAACTCATACTTCCTCTTGTACCACCGCATACCATAGGCTTGTATTAAATAATAATTTCCATCACTAGCATAGAATAATGCACAAAATTAAAAGGGTCTTTAAAGGGTTGTAGCTTGGCTTAGTTTAAGGTAGGAAAAATTTCAGTTAAGTAGCTCATTTATATGGAAAAACATAGCAAGTACTAAAACAAGTAAGACTTCCTATTGCAAAAACTAAAGCATGATATCCAACTTTCCTAATGATATTCTCCTATCCCCTTTCAATCATTCTTCAATTCCCACTAGTTTTCACATTATGCTCAACTTCAACTTGTTGCTTCTTTTACTTTTGTTTTCATTCTTTTTAAAGCAAACTAGTGTAGTAGTTTTTCTTTTTCTTCTTTTTATTATTTTTTTATTCCTCTTTTTTTTTTTAAATATATAGATATGCAACTAGTGGACCTTTAACTTAAGGGATTAAAAATGATTCATAAATAATACATGCTTACAAAATATCAATACTTTATCTTACTCATCAAAGCATTACTACATCTTCCACACAAGTTTTTCTCCATAGAAATGCTTAATTTATCAAAAATTTGGTTAAGGCTAAACATAAGCACATGAATAAAATGGGATAGGCTCAAAATGGCTACCTAAAGTCAAAAAGGGTAGTTGTTTAAGTAAGCTAAAAGAGGTTATTTCTAATGCCCTTATCATTTGTCATGCATATTATATACTAAATGTGATCTCAAAAATTATCTAACACAAGTTCTAGAGTAATGAATACAAGAGAAATTTTCTCAACAAAAATTATTAATATCATTAAGGCTCAAAAGCTCACCATGGCTATGACAAAACTCTACATCATGCAAAACTCACTAATCTAAAAAACAAGCTTAAAAAAACTTGGATTAAAAGAAATGTATACCAAAGTACTTTGCCTAAACATGCCTATCCATATAAGCATAATCATATTAAAACAAAAGATCCTTAAGTCTAAGTTAATAAATTTATCCAAGAGACTCACAATTAACTACACAAGGATCGCCTACATATGCCACCAAGTAAGTACCTCAAAAAGAATAACTCTATAACACAACATAACATAACATAAAGAATCAAAACTAATCCTATATACAAACTAACAACTAACTTTCCCACACTTAAAGGACACAATATCCTCATTGTGTAAGGAAGACACCACAAAACACAAAAAAATAGAAAAATAAATAAAAAGATACATGCAAAAACACAAATACAAAAATAAAATTAAAAGGTAGGAGTTAAAGGAAATGTTACTCAGCCGGTCCACTATGTGTCACTTTCTATGCATTGCGCTCGCGATATATGTTGCATTCACAATAATGAAGGAAAAATCATTAGTTTTTTAGTTTAGTTTTTTTTTCTGAAATTTATAATGAAATACTAAGTAATATAACATGTAGAACAAAATAAACTATGTTAGTATGCTAAATAAACTTAAAAATAAAACAATATAAAAAAACAAAACCAAACAAACTCCTATACAAACAACACAAAACAAAACTAATTAAATATTGTAATCCAAAATCATAAATCAAGATTTATAATGACAATACATTTAATCAAGCATTCCCTGGCAACGGTGCCAAAAACTTGTTATGCTTTTTCTAAGCATCAATTCCACAAGCATACGGTGTACCGATTATAGTACAAAAGATGTTGATCCCACGAGAAATGTTGATTAAGATTGTACACTATTACTACTCGATTTTAATTTTGTTTACAATGCTCATTAATTTGCTAATTAAAACTAATACTTTACTACTCTAAACTAAATAATATTCTATTTTAATGATGATCCGAGAAGACTTATGAGTATGATGAATATAACATTACATAAGTTTGGAATTTGATATTTTTTTTCTTATTTATAATTCAATATTTATCATGTAAGCCAAGCTGCAATAATGTTCTATGTCACAGCTCTCGCATCTAGACTAGATTATTCCTTAAACATGAATTTATGGTTTTAAATTACAGCTCTCGCATTTAGACTAGAATTACATAACACACATTTAAAGAATAAAAACCAACCTATAACAACTATCTCCATATGCGATCTCTCAAACTATACTTCGATAATGAATTTTCTATTAACTTTCAGAAAGATGTTGCTCTCGCTAACTCTCTTACTTATAACCACTATAATGTTTTTCAAAAAAGGAATTGCCATTTAAGGTCATTTTCCTTAACTTATAATGATACAAATAAAGTTTTAATTGCAAATCCTACATTTAAAGATAAACGAAAGAGAAATGATTAAATATGAATAACACCATTAAAATTCCTAAAAAGAATTCATAATAATAATAAAGAAGAAGTAAAGATTATAAATAAAAGAAGTGGATCTCTCAACCCTTCTTCCTTTCACAAAATGTAGTCTTCTTCCTTGTATTTACCTCCTCTTCAAGCCTTAATACTAAAACTAAATCCTACAACTATTGCTCTCTAATTACACTTTCAAATAAGAAAAATAAAAATAATAGATCTTTTTTTTATTATAACTTCCAGGTTATTTATAGATTTTCAAGCATTAAGTCCCTTCAAGTGCCTCTCCATACTTATGCAGCCCTTGGTGAACCTTGGTGTCTTTTTAGGTGACTTTTCAAGTTTAACTGCCTTTAACCACCTCCTATCGTGCTCACGAAACCTGTCACGCTCGCTACAGGACACGCTTCCTTCTTCCACCTTTCTCTTCCTCATCTTTTACCCTAGACATGTGTCCCTTGTTAGGCTTGTGGCATCTGTTATGTTCACGATAGGGCTTCTTCTTCACTCCTTTATTAGTGCTTCCAAATTTACCCATTTAAGCTCTAAATTGATTCTTAAATCCTATAAAACAAACAAAACAACCAAGAACATACAAAACAAATAAAAGCAACAAAATACACATAAAATATATTAATATTAAACGTTATACTTGCTAAAACTAAGCACACATGCACACTATTTATGAACTTTTCAAGCTCATTTCAATGACTATCCAAATGTAAGGAAAGTCAAGTGGTTTGACTATACCCTTCCATAGAAATAGTTACCATGCAATTACTCCTTTCACCACTCTTATCTCAATTAGATTCTAAGTATGAATTTCTATCAACTCATATAAATCTAATTATGTATGTTCTAGTAATTTAACCATTGTTTCCAAAATGCATTTTATGGATCCCTATCCATCTTGGCATATTACTCTGGCCAGAGATTCTCTGAACAAGGTAATTATAGAATCATGCAAGATAACTTTCCTTACTAAATTTGGGATGGTGAATCCTTTATCAATCACTCAACTATTTTCAACCAGGTCATGATTGTAAAGGCCTCAACACTGGGTCAGTTGTGAACAGTAATTTTCGATGATAAATAGTGCTTTTCGGGTCCGTAAGGATATGAGAAAGGAAAAAATATTTTATTGGACCGTCAGAAATTATTTGTTATGGTGAGTCCGGCGTTGAAATTTGAAGTGAAACTGAGGTCAAATGTACCTCCAAAAGTCAAAAATACAAAAAATGTGGCCAGTCAATTTTCCTAGTAGGGAAGAAGACTTGATTTTACATAAAATTTTAAAAATAGCAAATCAACTCCAAAAATTACTAGATTTTACATGTCTACACGAATTTTTATGTAGAATATTTTTATGATGAGAATTAAATTTTTTGGTGATACTGGCAGTTGTTGAATCGGATCAATAAGTTTGAATTTGACTGATAACGGACTCCGATTGAGCCAAAAATTTATGTAATAGTGATTTTTGATGTGATAAAAATGATGGAATAATTTTTGAAGTAATTTGAAGTGAGGAAGAGAGAGAAATTGGATTGGACCTTAAATAGCCTAAAATGGGCCTTTATTTTAAATTGGGCTAAGCCCATTAATCAAACCCACTTTTAGGCCCATTAAGGAGAGTATAAGAGGCTGGAAAGTTTGAGATTTCTCCAAATTTTTCTAGGTCTCTCTTCTCTTTCATTTGGTGGCCAAACCACCATTTCAAAAAGCCTCTCTCTTATTTTCTTTTAATTCACTCCAAATCACTACTAAATCCCAATATAAGAAATATAATTCCATCCCTCTAGTTCATGTTTATGGCCTCTAACCTTTGATTAAAGCTAAGGAAGCAAGGAAAATCAAGGGATAAAGATTTAAGTGCCAAAGTGAGGTAAGAAATTTTTATGGTTGTTAATTTGATTATATGTGCATATAGATAGATTTAAGTGTCTAGAGATCATTTTTGTGGTCATATGGGCAAAAAATGTTGTTATCTTGATGTTTTCTTAGTGAAAATTTCGGCCCCTTAATAAAGATGTTGAAGATGGATGAAACTATGTGGTTCAAGGCAAAGGAAAGGAAGCTTTAGGAAGGTTAAGCATGAAAAAATTGTAAGTGACTACAAAATCCTTTGATTTCCCATTATTATGAATTTAATTCTTTTATGTATTTAGGGTAAAAGTTTTTAAAGTTATTAAATGATGAAATTTATTTAGGATAAATGAAATTGAACCTTAAAAGAGATAAAATGGAAGCTAAAAAGAAAGAAAGAAAATTTTTAAGAGGGTTTAATGTTGTGGCCGAAATACTTACTAAAGGAAAATGATGAAAATTTTGCATGAAATTAATATATGCTAGCCTAAATTAATTATAGAAATGATAATTTGTGTCCATGAATTTTTATTGAATATTTGAAATTTATTTGGAAATTTTTAATCCTATGTAACATATATGTATATAGTGAAAGTTGTGAAATATTGTGAGATAATTGATGATTTTAGTGAAAAATGATAGTAAATAATAAATAAAGCATAAATAAATTTTATTAGAATTTATTAAAATTATTAGAATTTTATTGAAGAATAAATGTGAATATATATAAAAGAAAATATTGAAGTAGTAATGAATAATTGTATAAAAATGTGAAAAAAGTGAATTAATATGAAATTAATTCACAGTTAATGAAAAAGAAATAAAAAGTCAACCGATAAATTTTTCGAAATAATTATTGAGCTATAAAAGAAATAAGAATAATGAATTACTGGAAAATAATTCATAAAATTAGTGAAAATGATGAAAATTATAAAATAATGTGCATATGAATAATTATAGAATATATATGAATTATTAGAAGAATTTCTGAAATTTAATATGAAATATGTTTAATTAAAGATTTTGATTTATTGGAAATAATTCAATTAGCAAGTAAAATAAGGTAAATTAAATTGATTTAAGTTATATTCCAGATAAAAGAATTGAAAAAAAAGTCCAGAGATAAATTTTTGAAAAATAAAATAATGAATTATATTAATATAATTCATAATTATTCAAAAAGGTTATAAAATAAATATTTGACTAATTTATCAAAATAAACTAGTCAATAAAAAGTAATTAAAAATTAATTATTATAAAATAACTCACTAACTGAATAAAGGTTGGCATACCCGAATGACTAAAAATTTGGACAGAAAAACAAGAAAAGAAAAATCATTAAAAAGTCGATTTTTAAATTATAATGCTATTATTCACAAAGTGTATAAAATATTGAAAACTTTTAAGTGTCCGTGTAAATTATTAAAGAATAATTCACTAAAGTGATTAAAAAAATAAAGTGAGAAAAAGGTAAAAGAAATAAAAAGCTAGTGAATAGTCAAATGCTAAAAAAAGTGCGATCGATAAAATGTACTGTATTAAGAATTAAAGGAAAGATACTAAAGATTTTTAAATGTTTAAAAAATTATTTCAAATATAATTGATTGTTTTGTCCTTAGCAATAGTCAGGTAAGGATATTCTTGTTTAGGATATAATTAGCTAGCCATAGGGACACCCTATACTACGGTGCAAGTCATGGCGACTTGTTTTGCTATGGGTAAGATCTCTGATCTCCATAGCTCCAGTGTTTTAAGTTAAAATGAAAGTAAAAATGTTTTTCGAGAAATGGTCCCTTAGGGATCATTTCTCTCTCAGTGGGACCTTTAGGTCCATGTCCTGCATATCCTTTTTGAGAATCCTGTTATATTGCACTGGGGGCATACCGTAATGAATAAATCAGTATTGTTTAAATAAATTGAATATAAAAGTTATAAATGAAAAATGATTTGTTTGAAAGAAAATAAAAAGTTGGGATAAAATTGTAATGTTTCCTAAAAAATGTGATTAATAAGAAAAAAATGAAAAAGAAATGTTTTATAAGAATAACATGATAAATGATGATTAAATTAAGTTTTTGTAAAGAAAAAGGGTTTAAAATGTATTTTTATATGGAAAAGATAAATTAAAGTCAGTTGGTATTTCATATACCAATTATTATTTTAAAGAATAACAAGTTTGAAAAATAGCACTAATTTCCTATGTAAAGTCAAAAAGTGATAACAATGTCCTTAAGTGAAAACTTATCCCTGAGTAATGAATTTCCGAAAGAAAAGTTAAATGAAAAGTAAAACAATAAAAAAAGCACAATATTGTTCAATTAGGAAAAAGAAAAATATACAAAGTCCTAAATAAGTTTTTGAACATGTTTAAATGTACAAAGGAGAAGGAATAAAATTGTATCACTTTTCATTAAAGGTTAAAAGCCTTGCAAATAGTAATATGTTAATTAGTTAAAAAGTTAAAGTAAAATAAAAAATAAATAGCAAAAAATTGTAATGACATCACACATTGGATAACTGAAAAATTAATCAAGAAATAAAATAGTGAAAATATTTGGTACTATTAAAGACACAAGTACCAATATAAATTGTTAAATGGAATGATAATTAAATTGATATGACTAAAGCTATAAAACCAAAGTTAAGTAAGAGCAAAACCTAAAGTAAAGAAGAAACATAAAAGTAAAAGTTAATCTGAAATCAATTCATATAAGGAAATAGAGTAAAACAAATTGAAAGATTTAAAAATCAAAGCAAAAAGATTACCAAAATGTGGGCAATTAATGAAATTAATGTTAACAGAAATAAAAGAAAACCTTTTATGAAATAAGAATAAGAGTAGCATAATCTATGTAATTATGCTTTAAGTGGGAAATTCTAGGATTAATAGTCACCACTAAGCATGTCTAGTGCTCAGCACGTAGTGTTTACTGCATGTAGGTTATGAAGTGATGCAGGAGCATAATACATAGTGGAGCAAGATCGGAAAAGAAGAAATAGTGCAAAAATCGAGTTGTATTATGGCATGTATATATGTAAACAATTAATGTCAAACCCTTATTTGACCCTAATTGAATTTTATGTTTTGAGAGGAGTTTTTATTTGATTAAGATTAAGAATTTAATGAGAATTCATATTAATGGTGATTAAGGGATAAATTATGTCTTATTTATTTTAATGGCATGGGAAATAAATTGATTAGTGTGAATTAATTTTTAATTGAGGGTTTAATTGGAGTATCATTATTGATTTGGGGTAAATTAGTAATTATGACATTTTAATGGGGTCAATTGAGAATTTGAAAATAATGCAGAGGCAAATGTAAGAAAGAGGTTAAATGATGAGGTTGAATTAAGAATTAATTAAATGGTGGGGTATAATTTGTGACATGTAAAGAATTAGATGTTATTAATGAGACATGCAAAATCTTGAAGGACTAAAGGGCACATTTACCATAGCATTATAAATAGATTAATCTTAGTGGATGGAAAGAGAAAAGTGAGAGAGGGTGAAGGTGTGGTCGGCATTGAGAGAGGAGAAAAACCAGAAATTTACTTCCTTGCATTTTCTTTCAAGTGTTTGAATCTTCAAGCAAGTTAAGTGACAAATCTTGATGGTTAATTAAGGCATTTAAGTGCTTAACTCTAAGGTAAGTGGTTTCTATTGAATTCCATCATCTTCTTCTTCTTTTTCTCATCTTGGTTGTGGTAAATGATGAACAAGTGCTGGAAATTATGGAATAATGGGGAATGAATTGTGTTGTAGTTAAAGAAGGAGGAGATAGAAAGGATAAAGGGAAAGACATTGCAAGGGATTGAAAGCTTGGGTGTGATAGGGGTTGGCTAAGGTATGGGATGGTACTCTCCATGCATACAAGTGATTGTTAATTGAATTAACAAGGTGTTTATGTGTGATAGATGAAACAATGGGAATGAGATATGAATTTAGACTTTGTATCAATAGGTATTGTATGAAGATTTACTGAAAAATTATTGACTGTAATTTAAGCTATAAAATGAGCTAGGGTCCTTAATTTAAAACTTTGGTAATTTTGATAGTTCAATATGAGATATAGGTATAAAGGTGTATTGAAAAATAACTCTAGTTTGGCCTTTAAATTTATCTCTACATGGAATGAATATTAGATACACCTATAATTCTAATTTTCAACAGCTTTGGATAAATCTTCATAATTGATTGTAAAATGATCAGAATGACATGAGGTTAAATCCTACTTAAAACATACTTTAAAACCTACAATTTTTATGAAGAAAACGAAGTCAAATAATGTCTACAACATTGCCTAATTTTCACTTGAAAATCGGAAATTCTGTGTTGCCTACTATGATGAACAGTCTTTAGTAATTTCAACATATCTCGAGTTCTAGAAATGATATTAAAAATATTTTTGATGTTCTAGAAACTAAAAATGTATATCTACAACTTTGTAGAAGACAATTTTTTCTAAAAAGGTAGTTTATGGTGTCAAAAACGATGTACAAAATAAAATTATTAAGCAGTTTGCAGGATTTTAAGAACAGGGTGAAAAATTCGTATGGCCAAGCATACTGTCGCGAGCGCGACATTTGCCGCGAGCGTGACAGCATGATTTTGGCCCATAACTATATTTTTTATTCTCCTTTATCAGTATATTAGGCTACCCCCATGTGTTGCACATATGACTGAACAAAATAGACCTTGAATGCAAGTATACGAGAGTCATATATTCGTATGTAAATAAATTGTATCACTTACATTGAAAATTTACCTATGAATGTATACCTATGCTATGAAATAGAAAACATAATAGTATGACCATGTCATATGCATATGCTCTTGTGTAAACATGTCGATATTTGTATAGCACATGATTTGAATATTGATAAAGGTATGAACATTGATGGACATGCTTATAAGAATAAGCTTACTATAAGCAAATGTACCTACAGGTATGTATATTTATGAATATGTATATGAGTGTATGAGCATGAATAATGTATTGCCTGCAATAGAGTTCAATTGTGGATAGATAGGCGCCTATAGGGAATTGCAGCTGCCACAGTCGACCTTTCTAGGTCGACAGTATAGTTGATCCTGCTGGATCTTGCACAACTCATTTGGGTTATTACTTGGCCCTTTTGGGTCCTTGACCGGTCCACCGTATATTTGGCCCTAATTGGGTCCATAGTTTTGATATCTTCGGTTATCCATAGTTTTGATACCCTCGGGTATCCACCGATCCCGTTATCCACTCTTAGGACCTAAGCAGGCTAAAGTAAAGCAATAATGTTTCAAAGTTAATCACAGTATAAACTACGCATCTAATATATGATTTATCATGGTTAACAGTGATTATTTAAGCATGAATTGGTATTTGTTTACATTATATACATATCTCATTATGGATCGTATGAAATCAAGTATGCTAAATTAATTGTGAAGGGTTATCTTGTTATGCAAGCTATTATTATTTTTCAATTGTTTTGTTTATTCTATATTTTTGACGACCACTGTGAGTGGTTGTATTTCATGTTTAGAATCCCCACTAAGCTATATAGCTTAGCACGGGTTTTTTTGATCCGTGTAGGTTTTGGTAGGCAAGGCTTTTGCACAGGAACTATTTCTGTATCAGGACATGCCAACACCAGTTTATAGAAGTGGATGTAGGAAACTTTTGATAAACTTTGTTTAGTACCTTACATGTTTAATATGTATAAGAGTTTGTAATAAATATATATGTAAATTATATGGAAGTGAAGACTGTAATAAGCTCATAGTGAGAATACTAGTTTATGCATGCATCTAGAAGCTATAATTGTTTATATATATATGTGCTGAAATGTTGAATACTATACATGAAAGATAAATAGCTAAAGTATGATGATATAGTATTATCAATAATAAGATATTGGGATTGCATATGAAGTCAACATGCTTGTTCAAATAAATGTACAATAAGGATGTGATAATCCTGATTATTATGTTAGTCATATGATTAGATGGATAAAATGGCATAGATTGCATTATATATAGTAAATATGTGGTATAGGGTGTTTCAATTTTTGGTATCAGACCATAGGTTTAGCCTTTTCTGGGCAATGTAAGTATAGAAACTTTAATATGAGATAGTGTTGTGTTGGCCTAATGCAGAAGTTCCTGTTTTCTTATAGATTAAAGATGGAGAATTCTTTTAGGAATACTGTAGAAGAATCGGCTAAAAGTAATTTGCCGGTTAGATCAAATCCTCCTAATCCAATGACTTCTTCTTCGCATCGAAATGAAATTCCTACTACAGTTCCTGGAGAAGCTTTGTTAAAAATTTCTCAGGATATGGCCCAGATTCTGCAAAGAATGACTATACCCAAGGCTCTAATCTCTGAAATTATAAAGCATGGGGCACAAGAATTTATGGGCACCAATCTAGAACAATCTGAAGAAGCTGAGTTCTGGTTAGAAAGGCTGGAGAGGATATTTGATGAAATAAACTGTCCTGCAAATCACAAGGTATCTTGTGCTGTGTCCTTACTTCAAGGCATGGCTTATGATTGGTGGAAGTTTATTTTGAGACAACCTCAGTTACCTGACCCACTTACCTGGGAATTCTTTGAGGGGGAGTTCAAAAAGAAATATGTTACTGAGGCTTACAAGGAGGAGAAATTGAAGCAGTTTCTGAACTTGAGACAAAAAGTTCTATCTGTGGCTGAATATGAAAAAGAATTTAGCCAATTATGCAAATATGTTCCCAAGGAGATGTTGATAGGAGTGTTCAAATGCAGGCACTTTGAAGATGGGCTGAATGATAGAATTAAAGAAAAATTGTTTGGATTTACATCTCTAAATGTGGTAGATTTTAATCAACTAGTCACAACTGCTATGAAAATTGAAAAGTATGAGATAGCTAAAAGAGAGAGAGAGCATAAAAGAAGTGATTCCAGGGGAGGATCATCTGCTGGAAAAAGATTTAGAGGGACTCAAGGAGGCCAGCCTGTAGAATCTGTTTTCAATTCTTCTAGTAAAGGAAAGAAGCAAGAATCCTTTACCAAGCCTAAAAATGAGAGGGAAGCTTCAGGAAGACAGAGTGGGGGTCAAGCACCTGAGTGTCCTCATTGTTCCAGGCATCATTGGGGTAATTGCAGAAAACTGGCTGGAGAATGCTTTAGATGTGGTAGTACTGATCATTTCATGGCAAATTGTCCTTTGAAACCAGATCAAGGTTTTAAGCAACAGAATAGCAGGGGAGCTTCTAATGCACCTCCATCTGGAAAAGGTAGAGGCAGAGGAAGGTTTGGAGCAGCTCATCATGGATCCCAATCCCAGAATATGTCAGAAATAGTTGATAGACCTTCTACTCAAATGGTTGCTAGACGGGCTTATGCCATGAAGGCTCGAGAGGAACAGGATGCTCCAGAAGTTATAGCTGGTACTTTTTCTCTTTATAATTGTAACATACATGCACTCATTGATCCTGGCTCTACTCACTCATATGTTTGTATTGGGGTTTCGGGTAGAGATAGGTTTAAAACACAACGGTTAGATTTTGATGTATGTGTTACTAGTCCATTGGGACATAGTACAATTGGTAATAAGGTGTGTAAAGACTGTCCTATAGTAGTTCAAGGGAGAGAGTTTCCAGCAGATTTAATTGTGTTGCCTTTTCATGAGTTTGATGTAATTCTGGGAATGGATTGGTTATCTAAGAATCATGCAGTGGTAAATTGTGAAATGAAAACAGTAACCCTCAGGAATGATGAAGGAAAGGAAGTGGTAGTAGAAGGTAATTGTTCTAAGCTATCAACTAATGTTATATCAGCAATGCAAGCTAGACGTTGTTTTAGAAAAGGATGTGAAGAATTTTTAGCTTTGGTCCTTGACTCAAAAAGGGATATAGTGGAGCTTGAGAAAATACCG
Organism: Excoecaria agallocha; assembly: GCA_037975025.1. Classification (NCBI taxonomy): domain Eukaryota; kingdom Viridiplantae; phylum Streptophyta; class Magnoliopsida; order Malpighiales; family Euphorbiaceae; genus Excoecaria; species Excoecaria agallocha. The sequence goes on from JBBPFJ010000179.1 coordinate 65,487, forward strand.
ATTGTGAAAGAATTTCCAGAAGTATTTCCTGAGGAATTACCTGGTCTTCCTCCAGAAAGAGATGTTGAGTTGTCTATTGATCTGTTACCTGGTACAGCCCTAATCTCCAGGGCACCATACAGAATGGCTCCATCTGAATTAAAAGAGTTGAAGGTTCAATTACGGGAGTTGTTAGACAAAGCTTTCATCAGACCCAGTGTGTCACCTTGGGGTGCTCCTGTTTTATTTGTTAAGAAGAAGGACGAGTCTATGAGAATGTGTATCGACTATAGACAGTTGAACAAAGTGACAGTGAAGAACAAATATCCTTTGCCACGAATAGAGGATTTATTTGATCAGTTAAGTGGTGCTGGTGTGTTCTCAAAGATAGATTTGCGGTCAGGATATTTCAGCTCAGAGTTAAAGATGGGGATGTTCCTAAAACTGCATTTAGGACTCGTTATGGGCATTATGAATTTTTAGTTATGCCATTTGGGCTGACTAATGCACCTGCTGCATTTATGGATCTTATGAATAGGGTATTCATACCCTATTTGGATCGATTTGTTGTTGTGTTTATTGATGACATATTAATCTACTCCAGAAATGAAGCTGAACATGCTGAACATTTGAGAATTGTTTTGCAAACTTTGAAAGAAAATGGGTTGTATGCCAAACTGAGTAAATGTGATTTCTGGCTTAAGGAAGTTTCTTTCCTAGGTCATGTTGTATCTGCTGAAGGTGTTAGGGTTGATCCAAATAAAATTGAAGCTATTGTTAATTGGAGACCACCCAGGAATGTGCATGAAATTAGAAGTTTTCTTGGATTGGCAGGTTACTATCGTCGTTTTGTGAAGGGTTTTTCTGTCATTGCTTCACCCCTCACTAAGCTGTTGAGAAAGAATACTAAGTTTGAATGGTATGATCATTGTCAAGCAAGCTTTGAAAGGTTGAAGAAGATGTTGACTGAAGCTCCAGTTTTGACTCAACCTGTGTCAAGGAAAGAGTATGCAATGTACAGTAATGCTTCTAAGGTTGGTTTGGGTTGTGTATTGATGCAAGATGGTAAAGTTGTAGCTTATGCATCTAGACAGTTGAAACCACATGAACAGAACTACCTGACTCATGATCTAGAACTGGCAGCTGTGGTATTCGCTTTAAAGATTTAGCAGCATTACCTGTATGGGGAAAAATGCAGGATTTATACTGACCATAAAAGCCTCAAGTACTTGCTTACTCAGAAAGAACTTAATTTGAGGCAGAGAAGATGGTTGGAACTATTCAAGGATTATGATTGTATAGTTGACTACCACCCAGGAAAAGCGAATGTGGTTACTGATGCCTTGAGTCGTAAGTCAATGGCAGTGTTGATGTTAAAACAGTGCAGATGGAAATTTGCTTCTGATGGTGTTTTACTAGCACAGCTTAAAGTTAGGCCCATGGTTAGGCAGACAATGATTGATGCTCAGAAAGATGATGTCAAGTTACAACAGATTGTTAAAGCAGTTTGTGAAGGTGATCAATCTGATTTTTCAGTGAAAGAAGATGATGGTGTATACTACCATAACAGGTTGTGTATCCCTGATGACAAAGAAGTGAAAAGAATATTGTTGCATGAAGCACATAATACTGCATTTATTATGCATCCAGGTGGGAACAAGATGTATCAAGAGTTGAAACAGTTTTACTGGTGGCCTGGCATGAAGAAGGATATTGTTGATTATGTTTCTAAATGTCTAACATGTCAGCAAGTGAAAGCAGAACATCAATTTCCTTCAGGTCTCTTGAATCCCATTTCGATTCCACAGTGGAAGTGGGAAGACATTACCATGGATTTTGTTACTGGTTTGCCTCTTTCTCAAAGGAAATATGATGCTGTTTGGGTAATAGTGGATAAGTTAACAAAAGTAGCTCACTTTTTACCAGTTCGAACTGATTTTTCCATAGATAGACTTGCAGAATTGTATGTGAATGAGATTGTACGGTTACATGGTATACCTGTGTCTATAATTTCAGATCGAGATCCAAGGTTTACATCGAGATTTTGGCAGAGTTTACAGCAAGCTTTGGGATCACAGCTCAAGTACAGTACAGCTTTTCATCCTCAAACGGATGGGCAATTTGAAAGGGTTATTCAGATTCTAGAAGATATGATGAGGGGATGTGCTTTGGAGTTTTCTGGAAGTTGGGATAAATATGTAGCCTTGATGGAATTTGCTTATAATAACAACTATTAGAAGAGTATTCAAATGGCACCATATGAGGCTTTGTATGGCAGGAAATGTAGAACTCCAGTCTGCTGGACTGAGTTGACTGAATGTAAGTTAATTGGTCCTGACCTTGTTAGAGATACAGAAGAAAAAGTTCAAGTAATCAAACAGAGGCTGAAAGAAGCGAGTGATAGGCAGAAATCTTATGCTGATCTTAAAAGAAGGGATATCGAATACCAGGTGGGTGACAAAGTATTTTTAAAGGTATCTCCTTGGAGAAAAGTGCTTAGGTTTGGGAAAAAGGGAAAACTCAGTCCGAGATTCATTGGTCCGTACGAAATTCTTCAAAGAGTCGGACCAGTAGCTTATAGATTGGCTCTTCCTATGGAGTTGGCCAAGCTTCATGACGTGTTTCATGTATCTATGCTTCGAAGATATCGCTCGAATGAATCTCACAAGTTACAAGTTCAAGATATTCAGTTACAGTCGGATATCACTTATGATGAGGAACCGAAGGAAATCCTGGCTAGGGAGATCAAGCAATTGAGAAACAAGCAGATTCCTCTGGTTAAAGTACTTTGGCAACATCATGGTGTACAAGAAGTAACCTGGGAACCAGAGGCAGCCATGAAGAAGCAATATCCTCAGTTGTTTAATTCTGGTATGAATTTTGAGGATGAAATTCCTTAAGGGGGAGAGAATCGTCAGACCCTTATTTGACCCTAATTGAATTTTATGTTTTGAGAGGAGTTTTTATTTGATTAAGATTAAGAATTTAATGAGAAATTCGTATTAATGGTGATTAAGGGATAAATTATGTCTTATTTATTTTAATGGCATGGGAAATAAATTAATTAGTGTGAATTAATTTTTAATTGAGGGTTTAATTGGAGTATAATTATTGATTTGTGGTAAATTAGTAATTATGACATTTTAATGTGGTCAATTGAGAATTTGAGAACAATGGAGAGGCTAATGTAAGAAAGAGGTTAAATGATGAGGTTGAATTAAGAATTAATTAAATGGTGGGGTATAATTTGTGACATGCAAAGAATTAGATGTTATTAATGAGACATGCAAAATCTTGAAGGATTAAAGGGGACATTTACCATAGCATTATAAATAGATTAATCTTAGTGGATGGAAAGAGAAAAGTGAGAGAGGGTGAAGGTGTGGTCGGCATTGAGAGAGGAGAAAAACCAGAAATTTACTTCCTTGCATTTTCTTTCAAGTGTTTGAATCTTCAAGCAAGTTAAGTGACAAATCTTGATGGTTAATTAAGGCATTTAAGTGCTTAACTCTAAGGTAAGTGGTTTCTATTGAATTCCATCATCTTCTTCTTCTTTTTCTCATCTTGGTTGTGGTAAATGATGAACAAGTGCTGGAAATTATGGAATAATGGGGAATGAATTGTGTTGTAGTTAAAGAAGGAGGAGATAGAAAGGATAAAGGGAAAGACATTGCAAGGGATTGAAAGCTTGGGTGTGATAGGGGTTGGCTAAGGTATGGGATGGTACTCTCCATGCATTCAAGTAATTTTTAATTGAATTAACAAGGTGTTTGTGTGTGATAGATGAAACAATGGGAATGAGATATGAATTTAGACTTTGTATCAATAGGTATTGTATGAAGATTTACTGAAAATTTATTGACTGTAATTTAAGCTATAAAATGAGCTAGGGTCCTTAATTTAAAACTTTGGTAATTTTGATAGTTCAATATGAGATATAGGTATAAAGGTGTATTGAAAAATAACTCTAGTTTGGCCTTTAAATTTATCTCTACATGGAATGAATATTAGATACACCTATAATTCTAATTTTGAACAGCTTGGGATAAATCTTCATAATTGATTGTAAAATGATCAGAATGACATGAGGTTAAATCCTACTTAAAACATACTTTAAAACCTACAATTTTTATGAAGAAAACGAAGTCAAATAATGTCTACAACATTGCCTAATTTTCACTTGAAAATCGGAAATTCTGTGTTGCCTACTATGATGAACAGTCTTTAGTAATTTCAACATATCTCGAGTTCTAGAAATAATATTGAAAATATTTTTGATATTCTAGAAACTAGAAATGTATATCTACAACTTTGTAGAAGACAATTTTTTCTAAAAAGGTCGTTTATGGTGTCAAAAACGATGTACAAAATAAAATTATTAAGCAGTTTGCAGGATTTTAAGAACAGGGTGAAAAATTCGTATGGCCAAGCATACTGTCGCAAGCGCGACATTTGCCACGAGCGCGACAGCATGATTTTGGCCCATAACTATATTTTTTATTGTCCTTTATCAGTATATTAGGCTACCCCCATGTGTTGCACATATGACTGAATAAAATAGACCTTGAATGCAAGTATACGAGAGTCATATACTCGTATGTAAATAAATTGTATCACTTACATTGAAAATTTACCTATGAATGTATTCCTATGCTATGAAATAGAAAACATAATAGTATGACCATGTCAAATGCATATGCTCTTGTGTAAACATGTCGATATTTGTATAGCACATGATTTGAATAATGATAAAGGTATGCACATTGATGGACATGCTTATAAGAATAAGCTTACTATAAGCAAATGTACCTACAGGTATGTATATTTATGAATATGTATATGAGTGTATGAGCATGAATAAAGTATTGCCTTCAATAGAGTTCAATTGTGGATAGATAGGCGCCTATAGGGAGTTGCAGCTGCCACAGTCGACCTTTTTAGGTCGACAGTATAGTTGATCCTGCTGGATCTTGCACAACTCATTTGGGTTGTTACTTGGCCTTTTTGGGTCCTTGACCGGTCCACCGTATATTTGGCCCTAATTGGGTCCATAGTTTTGATATCTTCGGATATCCATAGTTTTGATACCCTCGGGTATCCGCCGATCCCGTTATCCACTCTTAGAACCTAAGCAGGCTAAAGTAAAGCAATAATGTTTCAAAGTTAATTATAGTATAAACTACGCATCTAATATATGATTTATCATGTTTAACAATGATTATTTGAGCATGAATTGGTATCTGTTTACATTATATACATATCTCATTATGGATCGTATGAAATCAAGTATGCTGAATTAATTGTGAAGGGTTATCTTGTTATGCAAGCTATTATTATTTTTCAATTGTTTTGTTTATTCTATATTTTTGACGACCACTGTGAGTGGTTGTCTTTCATGTTTAGAATCCCCACTAAGCTGTATAGCTTAGCACGGGTTATTTTGATCCGTGTAGGTTTTGGTAGGCAAGGCTTTTGCACAGGAACTATTTCTTTATCAGGACAGGCCAACACCAGTTTATAGAAGTGGATGTAGGAAACTTTTGATAAACTTTGTTTAGTACCTTACATGTTTAATATGTATAAGAGTTTGTAATAAATATATATGTAAATTATATGGAAGTTAAGACTGTAATAAGCTCATAGTGAGAATACTAGTTTATGCATGCATCTAGAAGCTATAATACTTTATATATATATGTGCTGAAATGCTGAATACTATACATGAAAGATAAATAGCTAAAGTATGATGATATAGTATTATCAATAATAAGATATTGGGATTGCATATGAAGTGAACATGCTTGTTCAAATAAATGTACAGTAAGGATGTGATAATCCTAATTATTATGTTAGTCATATGATTAGATGGATAAAATGGCATAGATTGCATTATATATAGTAAATATGTGGTATAGGGTGTTTCAATTAAGGTAAAAGATTAAATTGTATTTTGATTGTTATTATGGTGTTTATTGATGGGTAAGTGTTGGTGAAAGATTTTGAATGAATTTATTTAGTGTATGTTTAATTATTTAAAAGGTTATCGATTGATTAGGAATTTTGATGTAAAGGTATTTAAGTGCATCGAAATTAATCGATAGTGAAAAAAAAGAAAATTTACTGTTTATCGGTTATTCAAATCGGAAAGGAACTGTTCTGTTAAGGGCATTACAATGATATATCCAACCTCCTAACTATATTCACCCCCAGTTAGAAGTAATCAGTTATGGAGTCAAAGTATACCACTTGCTATTTAAGATAACTTTGGTGATCTCAAGTCTAAGGATACTTGCACAATCACTATGAAGATATTCCTCACTAACATAGATTTAATATCCATGTGAGGATTTTCTTTGTAGGTCTCCAATGAACTTGTTCTTCTAACAAGCATCCACATGTTAGCTTTGATTATCTTCCATAATCACAGTTATGAGAACCACTACTTGAACCATTCAAGAAGCATAACATGTGCTAGTTTGTCTAAATTAACAATGTCCTATCTTGTTAATTCTATGACTAGGGATATTTAGATATTAACACATTTGCATGTAATAGACATCTCACATCATGAACACTTTCATGATTGCCTATACACTATGTTTATAATATCTAGGACTTCATTTATTAATTTAAGATTTACAAACTTATGTATTTAAACATAGCATTAATAAATGAATAATGCCTTTTTATTAAGAATATGAGTTCTTCCATATGAAATACATCCCTATTACATGGGCTCTAGGGCATACTCTCTAACAATCACCCACTGACACTAGAGCCAATCACTCATATGTCTTAGACCCATGCTATTTATATGGTGATCATGCTTAATCTGAAAAAGTGCTTTAGTGAGGGGATCCGCCACATTATCATATGTGGGGACCCTTTTTATTTTCACATCATTTCTAGCTACTATATGCCTTATGAGATGGTAGCGTCTGAGAACATGCTTGGATCGCTGATGAGACTGTGGTTCCTTTGATTGCATAATGGCTCCATTATTGTCACAATATAAAGGAATCGGATCAACAATGCTAGGCACCACTCCTAGTTCATATATGAACTTTTTGATCCAGATTGCTTCTTTGGTTGCTTTTGAAGCAACAATGTACTTAGCTTTTGTCATGGAATTAGCAGTTGTTTCTTGTTTGGAACTCTTCTAGCTAACTGCCCTTCCTCCCATTATGAACACAAAACCAGACTGTGATTTACAATCATTTTTGTTAGATTGGAAGCTGGCATCTATATACCTATTTACTTCCAAACTGCCCTCCCCATATACGAAGAATATATCCTTAGTCCTTTTCAAGTACTTAAGGATATTCTTGACAGCTGACCAGTGTTCTTCTCCAAAATTGGATTGGAATATGCTTGTGACACTCAAAGCAAATGCTACATGTGGATGTGTACATAACATATCATACATGATAGAACCAACTGTAGATGCATATGGTATTCTATTCATGCTCTCTCTATCCTCTAGTGTCTGTGGACACATAGACTTAGAATGGTGTTTTCCATGCACCATAGTTATAAACCCTTTCTTAGAGAGATCCATATTAAACCTCTTCAATACTTTATCTATATATGTACTTTGAGAAAGACCTAGCAACCTATTGGATCTATCTCTATAGATCTTTATTCTAATAATATAGGATACTTCTCTAAGGTCTTTCATTGAGAATTGCTTGGATAACCATATTTTAATAGATTGGAGAAGAGAAATGTTGTTTTCCATGATCAATATGTCATCCACATAGAAATAGGAAGACAATTGTACTCCCACTGACCCTTTTGTATTCACAAGGTTCATCTTCATTTTGTGAAAAACCAAACTCTTTGATTGTCTCATTGAATTGTATGTTCCAACTCCTAGAGGCTTGCTTCAATCCATAAATGGATCTTTGAAGCTTGCATACTTTTTTGCCATTTCCTGATGTGAACCCTTCTAGTTGTGTCATATACACATCCTCAGTCAGATTTCCATTTAGGAAAGTTGTCTACAAATCCAGTTGCCAAATCTTATAATCATAATGAGCTACAATAGCTAAAAGTATTCTTATAGACTTAAGTATCGCTACAGGAGAAAAGGTTTCATCATAGTCAATACCTTCTTTTTGATGATAGCCTTTTGCTACTAAGCGAGCTTTATAGGTAACTATATTACCTTCTATATCGGACTTCTTTTTGAAGACCCATTTGCACCTTATGGGTTTTATCCCTTCAGGTGGTTGAGTTAAATTCCATACTTTATTCTCATACATGGAGTCCATTTCAGACTGCATAGCCTTAAGCCATAAATCACGTTTTGAACTGTTCAAAACTTCTTGATAGCTTATAGGCTCATTGTCCTCTACTGTAGTTATGCCTCTATCTGAATCAATGTGAAATCCATATCTCACAGGGATAGAACACATCCTAGTAGATCTTCTAGGTTTTGTGCATAATTAGTTTCAACTGTAATCTCATCATTATGAAATTCAATCTCGGGTTCAATCGGTTGATCTACTTCTATTTGTGGGTCTTGAACTTCACCAAGTTCAATTTTACTCCTACTGTCCTCTCGTAGGAGAAACTCTCTTTCCAAGAAGATAGCATGTCTTGAAACAAACTCCTTTTGTTCTAAGGGATGATAGAAATAGGATCCAAACATCTAGTTTGTCTGACATTGTCCTCTTCACATAAGTAGGACAACCCCATACTTTCATATGAAAAAGTATAAGTTTCTTGTTATTCCATATCTCATATGGAGTAACATCAACCGATTTACAAGGAACTCTGTTTAACACGTAAACAATAATTTCTAGTGCATATCCCCAAAAGGATTTAGGTAAGTCTGCTTGGCTCATCATGGATTGAATCATATCTAATAGTGTTTGATTTCTCCTCTCAGATACACCATTGTGTTGTGGTGTATATGGTGGAGTCCATTGAGCTAAAATCCCATTATCTCTAAGATAATCTTGAAATTTTTGGCTTAAGTATTCTCCACCTTGATATGATCTAAGTGTTTTAATACTCTTGCCAAGTTGCTTCTCTACTTCATTTCTAAATTCTTTAAACTTTTCAAATGCTTCTGATTTGTATTTCATTAGATAGATATATCCAAATCTGGAGTAATCATTTATCAAAGTAATGAAGTAGGAGTAACCTCCTGTGGCATGTGTAGTTAATGGACCACATACATCTGAATGTATTAAGTCTAAAACCATTTTAGCTTTTTCTCCTTTACCAATAAAGGGATCTTTTTTCATTTTTCACAATAAACAAGATTCACATGTATCAAATGATTCATAATCAAATGATCCTAAATCACCTGACTTGTGTAATTTGGTCATGCATTTCCATTTATATGGCCTAAATGACAATGCCATAAATATGAGGTATTTAGATTATCTTGTTTCATTCTCTTGGTATCCATATTATGCACTTCTTTAATTAAATCAAGAACAAATATACCATTCTCAATGATAGCTTTAGCATAAAACATATTGTTCTTAAAAATGTAACAACATTTGTCTTTTAAAGAAATGTCATAATCATTCAATAAACAACTGAAAGAAATAATACTTTTGGATAAAGCTGGAACATAATAACAATTATTTAATTCCAGTATTAATCCACTTGGAAGAGGCAAATGGTAAATCCCTACAACTATTGTAGAGATATTTTGTCCAGTAGCTGACTGTAGACAAATTTTTGCCTTTCCAACTCTTCTAATGCATTTAAGCCCTTGTAGATCATTACACAAATGAGATCCACATCCAATATCTAATACCCAAGATTGTTTTGAAGCAATATAATAAGTATTAATTTCAATCAAATGAATACCTTAAGTAGAAGCATCAGCTTGCTTCTTCTCCTTGAAAGAATCTAGATAGGCCTTACAGTTACGCTTCCAATGACCATCTTTTCCTCAATGGAAGCAAGTTCCTTTGGAATTCTCTTTCTTGGCAACCTTCTTCTTAGAAACCCCACTATGCTTTGGCTATGCCTTGGTCATATTATTCTTCTTTTGCTTCTTGCCTTTAGTAGAAGTGACAACCATGACACTTTTTGAATCTTTCTTGAAGGATCCATCAGCTGTTTTGAGCATGTTGATTAACTAAGGAATGGTTAATTGGATCTTATTCATGTTGAAGTTAAGCACGAAAGGTGCATAACTTGGAGCCAACGAGTACATGATTAAATCTATGTATAGATCATTATCCATTACATAGCCAAGTCTACTTAAATGCTCAATATACCCATATTAACTTTAATGCATGAGTAGCAGCTAAAGTGCCTTGCACCATTTTGCAGCTAAATAGTACTCAAGCAATCTCATATTACTCAGTTCTAGCCTGAGAAGAATAAAGCACTTCTAGATACAAAATGATGGTTTTAACATCCATCATCTCATGTTGCTTCTGAAGCTTTGAGAACATAACACCCAGCATCAGATATGCTACTGCTTCACTATCCTCCATGTATTTTTGATAAGTGCCCTTGATCTCATCAAGGACATCTTCTAATGGAAGTTTTGATGGATCTTTATCCAAAACATAATGGATCTTTTCAGCTCTAAGAACAATTCTTACTTGTTTGATCCAGTCAGAATAGTTGCTGCCAACCAACTTGTTATCCAAGATTGATCGTATGTTAATGTTCGATGTGCTCATGATGATGACTTAGATGTGAAAAGAAAACATATGAGAGTATTTCATATATATGTATGCATTAATTAGGTCTTTAATGAATCCATTTACTCCCATTATTTTATTGCAAATTAATAGCCCTTACTATATAATCCGAGAAAACACAATGGTTTTCTTAGTGGGCCAATATCCAATCCTTGATATGAAATTTGACCTTGATTGTGGTCAATAAATCAAACTCCATACCCTTGAAAGGTAGGCATCTCTATACCAATTGTGTCTCTACACAACTATTGGATCATTAGGTTATCAACTCTTGATACATGCATATCATATATGCATTCCCTAATCTTGCCTCTAGAACCATTAGCCTTGACTGTGGTCAACAAGCTAATGGGCTAGCTAAGACGACCCATTTAATTAGATTTAAATATATTCAATATAATGTGAGCTTGATTGTGGTCAACAACCCACACTATAGAGAACTCTGGTTCTCCTCAAATTAATGGAAGGCTTATATTCCTTAGTATTTGTTTGAGGGATTTTAGTTAATTAAGTCTCATCATACATGGTTGGCATACATTGGTATGCATCCTATATCTATCACATAAATATAAGCATACAAATATGGTATAGTTATGGACTTTACTACATTGATCTCCCCGAGCCAAAAGGGAAATCAAAAGGTCAAACCTAGGTAATATGCATGATTCAAACAAGTAAAAATAATTACATTATCTTCAAACTTGTTGGATCTCTATCCGGCTCATCTTGCTCCTTGATAGTGGTCTCCATTTCTATCTCTAATTCTAATCTAAGTAATCTAATTACATATTACAATTTGAAAAAGAAATACAAATCAAAAACAAGTGGCCGAGACATGAAAGTCCTCATTGGGCTGAAACATGGATTATGCTCAATCATACTGGGCCTTGTCCATAACTATCCATCATGCCAATCATACACCCTTATATGCATTTCTAATGAATAAAGTAAAACCATATAATGGAATATAAACTATGTTTCAACTCTTGAAACTTACTTTTGAGTTATTTTAATAATATGACCAAATTAGGAAACTTTTTCCATTTTGGAAACTTTCATTTTAGGAAACCTTTTTGCATGTGTGTGTTCTTATTTTAATTATTTATCCAATTGATTATTAATTAATTATTAATGGATTATTTAATTAATTAATCATATTAAATAATTAAAGAATCAATTTTGGGCTTAAAATAAAGGGTAGGCCGAAATGCACAAAATTAAACCCTAAGATGTGTTCACACACAAACCAGTTTTGTGTCTATTGGGCCATTTGGGCCTTTTGAAACAAGCCAAGCCCACTCTAGCCCTTAAAACCCATTAATAAACTTAATTATAGTTTATAATATTTAATTTAAATCAGCTCCTTGGGCCCACCAAGTCATTCACTAATTTAAACAAAGTCCATAAACATAATTAAGCCCATTAAGTGGTTTTAATGAATTAAAATTAATCCATTTAACTCAAGGCCCATTTTAATTAATCAAATTAATTAAAAACACATTAATATATCGGATATATTAGATTTAGAAGATTAAAAATTGTTCTAAATAAGAACACCAATTTATCGAACTTTTCGACTAAACTAGTTTTTATGCAAAACTTTGTTCGATTTTAATTTTGTTTGATCCTATAGCTTAATATCACATATTAAACACATAAATTATCATCAAAATAATTTTAGAGTGGATCAATAAAAATTTAATTTAGAATAACCCCTAAACTTTATTGAAAAATAAAATACATTCACACCAAACACAATGATTCTTTTCTCAAAAGAATCGTTTTTATTTTTCTTTTTATATATTTGATCACATACATCCAGAAAATCAATATTTCTCAATCATGAATAATCAAATCTGATATTTTAAAGTTCATGAAATAAATAACCCAAAAATAATAACTATTCCATAAAATATAGAATTGTAGATTCATGGTAAAACCGAGGCTTTGATACCATGTTGTGAATTATCGGTTACATGCATCACATACATAAGCGAAATTTATAATTTTTTAACCAATAGATCTGATCTTGCCATGAATTTACAATAGAAACATTAATGAGAATAAGAAAAATCACATTTGATTTTTGTTGAACAGTTGATTTTTCTTCTCATCGACTTATCGCAAACCACGGCGTCCAAAATTGAACACTTCCAATTAGTGATCCACACTAGAGGAGGAATAAATGAACCAAGAATTGAGGAACCACAAGGATGGCCGAATTCCCCTTGATGCTAGCAAGGGGTGGCAGCTAGGATTTTTAAGAGAGAGAATTTCTTTTTCTCTTAATTGTTCACTTAACCCTAAAATCCCTATCACTTAGATTTTTATAGTTAGGTTAAAAATCCAACTTCATAATGAGATTGGCCTCTCTAAATTGCTGGAGAAATATTAAATGGGCTTCTGGAATTATTAATAATTTATTTGGGCTCAATTAAATCCAATTTAAATCATTTCATAAAAGACTATGCACAAAACCCACAAACTAGGCCCTTCATGCATATGCTTGGATTTAATCACAAAAATGAATTCCAAATCAATCCAAATAAAATATGTAGGCTCCATAGCACTAATGAAATATATTTAATTTGTTTTTTTTCAAAGAATTAGGCCTCAAAGGCCTTCTATCAGGGTTTGGCGTGTAACCCTTCCTCTTAAGGGTTTCTGCGCCTAAACTAATCCTTTGGGCCTCTTTTAATTTCTCCAATGGATCTATTATTTATTATATCAACCCTATAATAATTATAGTCCAATAATAATTAATTATGAAATACAATATTTCAATTAGGTCCATTTTACAGAACATTTCTAAAAAAACGTTATGGGAACAATTTTACTTGATCATAATTAATTAAACTCTTTAATTAATTATTCTCTTACTCACTTCTCTATTCCTATAATATTATCAAATATTATTATCCTTGTTATTTTACCATTTTATCCTTTTCTCTATATGTGTGTGACCTATTGGGTTCCTATCCATATTGGTAGTATAATATGTAATTGTGAGTTCTATTCAAAACTCATATGATTTAAACTTCTTTAAATCATTTTATCAATCCCTATTGATATTTATGATACACTATTATACAAGTCCTGACTGGCCTCTAACTAGGTATCATGACTATCCAAATATTAAGAAAGTCAAGTGATTTGACTATACTCTTCCATAGAAATAGTTCTCGTGCAATTACTCCTTTCACCACTCTTATCTCAATTAGATTCTGAGTATGGATTTCTATCAACTCATATAAATCTAATTATGTATGTTCTATTAATTTAACCATTGTTCCTAAAATGCCCTTCATGGATCCCTATCCATCTTAGCATATTACTCTAGCCAGAGATTCTCTAAACAAGGCAATTATAGAATCATGTAAGATAACTTCCCTTAATAAATTTGGGATGGTTAATCCTTTGTCAATCACTCAACTATCTTCAAGTAGTTCATGATATACCCAACCTCCTAACTATATTTACCTCTAGTTGGAAGTAATCAATTATGGAGTCAAAGTATACCACTTGCTACTTAAGATAACTTTGGTGATCTTAAGTCTAAGGATACTTGCACAACCGCTATGAAGAGATTGCTCACTGACATAGATCTATTATCCATGTGAGAATTCTCTTTGCAGGTCTCCAATGAACTTGTTCTTCTAACAAGCATCCACATGTTAGCTTTGATTATCTTTCATAATCACAGTTATGAGAACCACTGCTTGAACCATTCAAGAAGCATAACATGTGCTAGTCTATCTGAATTAACAATGTCCTATCTTATTAATTCTATAACTAGGGATATTTAGATATTAACATATTTGTATGCAATAGACATCTCACATCATAAACCCTTTCATGATTGCCTTTGCACTGTCTTTATAAATAAATAGGACTTCATTTATTAATTTAAGATTTACAAACTCATGTATTTAAACATAGCATTAATAAACGAATGATTTCTTTTATTAAGAATATGAGTTCATACATATGAAATACATCCCTATTACATGGGCTCTAAGGCATACTCTCTAACATAATTATGGAAAATTAAGTTTATTTTAAAGTTGGTTATGTAAATTATATATGAGAATAGTGGTATATTAAATGTGCTTTATTTGAAAAAAATGTTGATTGAGATTGAATTGTGACATATTGGAGGACAGGCAAATCATTTTATGTGGGAGCCTGAATTTGAGATGGATTGTAGGATAGATGGAAATCGAAGCGGTTTGGAAATTTTCTTATAGGGAGTTTTTAGGAAATTTTAGGGAAAACTTTGCCAAAATTTTAATAAAATAAGCAATAATTGTAACATCGGTAAATATTTTAAATAGAAAAATTTATAATTGGCCCTTTTAAGGGAAACTAAGTCTGAGTGTGACATCCGATATCTTGGTCTTTTAACTGATCGAATATAGGGTGTTATAAAAATGCAGCTTAAATCTAATTTGCTACAGCAGGTGAAATCTTCTCAGCTACAAGATGAAAAATTGATTTCGGTCAAGACTAAGATTAATGAAGAAAGGGATAGTGAGTATAGTGTTAGTAGTGATAACTATCTGTACTATAAGGGTGGGCTTTGTATGCCCGTAGATGTTAAACTGAAAAATAATATTTTGATAAAAACACACAATAGCAGTTATGTTATGCATCCAGGCAGTAACAAATGTATCAAGGCTTAAATACACATTACTCGTGGCTTGAAATGAAGAAGGAGATAATTGACTTTGTCATTAGATTCTTAGTGTCTCAGTAGGTTAAAACCGAGGATCAGGTTCCTTTCAAACTTCTCCAGCCTATTATAATACTAGAATGGAAGTAGGATCGAATCACTATGGATTTTGTGTCGGGTTTTCCACTTACCAAAAAAGACAATATGATTTTATATGGGTTATTGTGGACGAATTGACAAAGTCTACTCATTTCCTATTGGTGAGGGCCGATTATTCCCTGGTGACGTTGGCTGAGATATATATCAATGAGATAGTATGATTACATGGTTTTTATGCTCGACCATTTTTGATAAGGATCCTTGCTTTACAGCTAGGTTTAGGAAGAAGTTGCAAGAATCATTAGGTACCAAATTGCATTTTAGTGTGGCTTTTCACCCATAGATAGATGGGCAATCGAAATGCATTATTTAAATGCTAGAGGATATGTTGAGATGCTATATATTGGATTTTTGTAGTAGTTAGGAGAAGTAGTTACCATTGACAGAATTTGCTTATAACAACAGTTACCAAGCTAGCATTAAAATGGCACCTTATGAAGCATTATATGGAAGAAAGTGTAGGACTCTATTATGCTAGACAAAATTGAGTGAGCATAAATTGGTGGGACTTGACTTAATCAAAGAAATATAAGAAAAGGTTCAAATTATCAAGTATAGTCTAAAAGCAAATGCAGATAGACAAAAGTCATATGCTAACTTAAAAAGAAAAGACATTGAGTCTTAAGTGGATGAGAAAGTTTTTTTCAAGGTATCTTCGTGGAGAAAAGTGCTAAGATTGGGAAAGAAAGGAAAATTAAGTCCTAGGTGTATTGGTCCATACGAGATAGTGGAATGAGCAGGACAAGTAGCCTATAGGCTTAATCTACCATAGGAATTACAGAGATTCATGATATGTTCCATGGGTCTATATTTAGACATTATCAATAAGACCCATCACATATGATTATAGTTGGGGTAGTCAAGTTGAGAGATGACCTATCATATGATGAGGAACCAGTGAGGATTCTTATAAGAGAGGAGAAACAAATGACAAACTAAAGGATACCACTAGTGAAAGTTATCTGGACTCGCCACAATGTCGAGGAAGTGACATAGGAGCCAGAGGAAACAATGAGGTAGCAATACACACATTTATTCAAATCAAGTAAAATTTTGAGTACAAAATTTTTATTTTAGTAAGGGGAGAAATGTAACACTCCCCAAATCATAACTTGTATGAGTATCGCTTTGCAGTGATGATAGTGACACTGGGGTGAATAGTACTGCTCAAGGATCACTAAAACCTATAAAAATTTTTATTGCATCATTGGGAATTATTATCCATAACGAGTTCGATGATATGATTTGAGGTGAAAATGAAGTCATTTAGGTCACCAAACTCAAAAATAAAAATAAGTAGCAAAACTGTAAAAAGTTGACGAAAACTTTTACCAGCTCGAAAATATTTTACGGACCTCAAAAAATTATTTTGATCATATGGAATCTCTTGAAATAATATAAATGAATTTTTGGAATTAAAAAAAATAATTTTTGGCTAAAATAAAAAAAATTAACTTTTGGACCGACAATTTAATTTCGGGCTCTAAAATATACTGAAATGAAATCATTTTGGGATGAAATTTTAAACAGAACATAAATAATATTTTTGGATATTTATAGGATGATTTTGGTAAAAATTTGACAACAAAATATATTTGAACCATCATTAGTGGACAAGTGGATTAATTATGGCCATTCAGTAAAAAACTTGATGATCAAATCAGGGCCATTAATCAAGCCATATTTAAGCATTCTAAATTTGATTTCTAGACATTCTCCGATCACATTTTTCCATTCCCTATAGTAGCTGCTTCTCTCTTTTTCTTCTCCATGTGATGTCGAGACATACATCAACATAAAACCAAGTTAAATTTTACCAATTCAAGTTAATTCCCATTAAATCATCCAATTAAGCTTATTCCCATTAAGAGATGGCAATGACTATGAAGGAAATTGAAGAAATTAGGAAGTATACCAAGAAGAAAATTTAAGTTAAGCAAGTTAAATTTAATTTTCCAAGTTTAATTGATTTTGGAGAAATAATTGGGGAGAAATTGTAGTTGAATTAATGTGCAAATTACTGAAAATTGAAGAAATGGTATTGATGTTGGGTTTGGCTGTTGGAGATTATCGGTTACATGTATCTCAAACGTAAGTGAAATTTAAAATTTTTAACCAATAGATCTGATCTTGCCATGAATTTATAATATACATATTAATGGAATAAGAAAAATCACCTTTAATTTTTGTTGAATAGTTGATTTTTCTTCTCACCGGGTTGTTGCAAACCACAGTGTCCAAAATCAAACACCTCCAATGAGTAATCAACACTAGAGAAGGATTGAATGAACCAACTAAAAAAGAGAATAAGGGCTGGCCATAATTTTCTAGATGATAGCAAGGGAAGTGGCGGCTAGGTTTGAGAGAAAAGAGATAAAAAAAATTTCTCTTAAATGTTCACACTTAACCCTAATACCCTATCACTTGGATTTTTATAGTTAGGTTAAAAATCCAACTTCATAATAGGATTGGACTCTTTAAAATTGTTGGAAAAATATTAATTGGTCTTCTAGAATTATTAATAATTTATTTAGGCTCAATTAAATCCAATTTATGCCCTTTCACAAAAGACTATGTACAAAACCCACAAACTAGGCCCTTTGTACATATACTTAGATTTAATTACCCAAATGAATTCCAAATCAAACCAAATTAAATATGTAGTCTCCATAACACTTATGAAATATATTTAATTTTTTTGGTCCAAGAATTAGATCTCTAAGGCCTTCTATTTGTAGTTGGCGTGTAACCCTTCCTCTAGAGGGTTTCTGCACCAACTTCACTTCTTTGGGCCTCTTTAATTCCTCAAATGGATCTATTAATTATTATATCAGCCCTATAACACTTATAGTCTAATAATAATTAATTATGAAATATATTATTTTAATTAGGTCCATTTTACAGAACATTTCTAAAAAGTTTTGTGAACAATTTTACTTGATCATAATTAATTAAACTCTTTAATTAATTATTCTCTTATTCACTTCTCTATCCTCATAATAATATCAAATATTATTATCCTTGTCATTTTATCATTTTATCCATTTCTCTATATGTGTGTGACCTATTGGGTTCCTATCCATATTGGCAGTATAATATGTAATTGTGAGTTCTATTCAAAACTCACATGATTTAAACTCCTTTAAATCATTTTATCAATCCCTATTGATATTTATGATACAAGTCATGATTGGCATCTAGCTAGGGATCATGATTAGCCAAATTTCAGGAAAGTCAAGTGGTTTGACTATACGCTTCCATAGAACAGTTACCGTGCAATTACTCATTTCACCACTCTTATCTAAATTAGATTCTGAGTATGGATTTCTGTCAACTCATATAAATCTAATTATGTATGTTTTATTAATTTAACCATTATTCCTAAAATTCCCTTCATAGATCTCTATCCATCTTGGCATATTACTCTGGCTAGAGATTCTCTAAACAAGACAATTATAGAATCAGCAGTTGTTTCTTGTTTGGAACTCTTCCAACTAACTGGCCCTCCTCCTATTATGAACACATAACCAGATTGTGATTTACAATTATGCTTGTCAGATTGAAAGATGGCATCTGTATACCCACTTACTTCCAAATTGCCCTCTCTATATACCAAGAATATATCCTTAGTCCTTCACAAGTACTTAAGGATATTATTAACAGCTGCCCAGTGTTCCTCTCCAAAATTTGATTAGAATATGCTTGTGATACTCAAAGAAAATGCTACATCTGGACGTGTACATAACATAGCATACATGATAGAAACAATTGTCGATGCATATGGTATTATATTCATGCTCTCTCTATCCTCTAGTGTCTGCAGACACATAGACGTAGAAAGGTGTTTCCCATGCACCATGGGTATAAACCCTTTCTTAGAGAGATCCATATTGAATCTCTTCAATACCTTATCTATATATGTACTTTGACAAAGACCTAGTAACCTATTGGATCTATCTCTATAGATCCTTATTCCCATAATATAGGATGCTTCTCTAAGGTCTTTCATGGAGAATTACTTGGATAACCATATTTTAATAGATTAGAGAACAGAAATGTCGTTTCCCATGATCAATATGTCATCCACATATAGAAAAAGAAAGACAATTGCACTCCCACTGACCCTTTTATATACAGAAGGTTCATCTTCATTATGTGAGAAACCAAACTCTTTGATTGTCTCATTGAATCGTATGTTCCAACTCCTAGAGGCTTGCTCCAATCCACAAATGGATCTTTGAAGCTTGCATACCTTTTCGCCATTTCTTGATATGAACCCTTCTGGTTGTGTCATATACACATCCTCAGTCAAATTTCCATTTAAGAAAGCTATCTTCACACTCATTTGCCAAATCTCATAATCATAATGAGCTGCAATGGCTAAAAGTATTCTTATAGACTTAAGCATCACTACAGGAGAAAAGGTTTCATCATAGTCAATACCTTCTTTTTGATGATAGCCTTTTGCTACTAAGCGAGCTTTATAGGTAGCTATATTACCTTCCATGTTGATCTTCTTTTTTAAGACCCATTGACCCTATGGGTTTTATCCCTTCAGGTGGTTGAGTTAAAGTCCATACTTTATTCCTATACATGGAGTTCATTTTAGACTGCATAGCCTTAAGACATAAATCACTTTCTGAACTATTCAAAACTTCTTGATAGCTTGTAGGCTCATTGTCGTCTACTACAGTTATGCCTCTATTTGAATCAATGTGAAATCCATATCTCATAGGGATAGAACACATCCTAGTAGATCTTCTAGGATTTTGTGTATAATCATGTTCAACTGTAATCTCATCATTATGAAATGTAGTCTCAGGTTCAATTGGTTGATCTACTTCTATTTGTGGGTCTTGAACTTTGCCAAGTTCAATTTTACTCCCACTCTCCTCTCGTAGGAGAAATTCTCTTTCCAAGAAGACAATATGCCTTGAAATAAACACCTTTTGTTCTAAGGGATGGTAGAAATAATATCCAAACATTTCTTTTGGATATCCCACAAATAAAAATTTGTCAGACTTAACATTTAATTTGTTTGACATTGTCCTCTTCACATAAGTAGGACAACCCTATACTTTCATATGAGAAAGTGTGGGTTTCTTGTTATTCCACATCTCATATGGAGTAACATCAATGGATTTACTGGGAATTCTATTTAACACATAAACAACAGTTTCTAGTGTATATCCCTAAAAGGACTTAGGCATGTCTGCTCGGCTCATCATGGATAGAACCATATCTAATAGTGTTCGATTTCTCTTCTCAGATACACCATTTTGTTGTGGTGTATATGGTGGAGTCCATTGAGATAAAGTCCCATTATCTCTAAGATAATCTTGAAATTCTTGGCTTAAGTTTTCTCCACCTCGATCTGATCTAAGTGTTTTAATACTATTTCCAAGTTGCTTCTTTACTTCATTTTTCAATTCTTTAAACTTTTCAAATGTTTCTAATCTATATTTCATTAGATAGATATATCCAAATCTGTAGTAATCATCTATGAAAGTAATGAAGTAGGAGTAACCTCCTCTGGCATGTGTAGTCATCGGATCACATACATATGAATGTATTAAGTCCAAAACCATTTTAGCTCATTCTCCTTTACCAATAAAGGGAGCTTTTGTCATTTTTCCCAATAAACAAGATTCATATGTATCAAATAATTCATAATCAAATAATCCCAAATCACTTGACTTGTGTAATTTGGTCATGCATTTCTCATTTATATGTCCTAAATGACAATGCCATAAATATGAGGTATTTAGATTATCTTAATTTATTCTCTTGGTATCCATATTATGCACTTCTTTAATTAAATCAAGAACAAATATACAATTCTCAATGATAGCTTTTGCATAAAAAATATTGTTCTTAAAAATGTAACAACACTTGTCCTCTAAAGAAATGTCATAATCGTTTAATAAACAACTGAAAGAAATAATACTTTTGGATAAAGCTGGAACATAACAAAAATTATTTAATTCCAATATTAATCAACTTGGAAGTGGCAAATGGTAAGTCCCCATAACTGTTCTAGAGATGTTTTGTCTAGTAGTTGACTGCAAACATATTTATGCCTTTCCAACACTTCTAAAGCTTCTAAGCCCCTGCAGATCATTACACAAATGAGATCCACATCTGGTATCTAATACCCAAGATTGTTTTGAAGTAATAGAATAAGTATTAATTTCAATCATATGAATACCTAAAGTAGAAGTATCAGCTTGCTTCTTTGCCTTGAGAGAATCTAGATAGGCGTTACAGTTACGCTTCTAATGACCATCTTTTTCACAATGGAAGTAAGTTCCTTTGGGATTCTCTTTCTTGGCAACCTTCTTCTTGGAGATCCCACTATTCTTTGGCTTCGCCTTGGTTATCTTTTTCTTCTTTTGCTTCTTGCCTTTAGCAGAAGTGACAACCATGACACTTTTTGAATCCTTCTTGAAGGATCCATCAGTTGTTTTGAGCATGTTGATTAACTCAGGAATGGTTACTTGGATCTTGTTCATGTTGAAGTTAAGCATGAAAGGTGCATAACTTGGAGCCAATGAGTACAAGATTAAATCTATATATAGATCATTATCCATTACATAGCCAAGTCTACTCTAATGCTCAATATATTCATACATCTTCAATGCATGAGTAGCAGTCGAAGTGTCGTCCACCATTTTGCAGCTAAATGAGCTCCAGCAATCTCATATTGCTCAGTTCTAGCCATAGAAGAATAAAGCTCCTCTAAATGCAAAATGATGGTTCTAACATCCATCATCTCATGTTGCTTCTGAAGCTCCGAGGACATAACACCCAGCATCAGACATGCTGCTGCTTCACTATCCTCCATGTATTCTCAATAAGTGCCCTTGATCTCATCAATGGCATCATCTGATGGAAGTGGTGGTGGATCTTTATCCAAGACATAATGGATCTTTTTAGCTTTGAGAACAATTCTCACTTGCCTGATCCAGTCAGAATAGTTGTTGCCAACTAGCTTATTATCCAAGATTGGTCGTATATTAATGTTTGATGTGCGCATGATGATGACCTAGATGTGAAAAAGAAAACATATGAGATTATGTTCATATATATGTATGCATTAATTAGGCCTTTAATTAATCCATTTACTCCCACTATTTTGTTACGAATTAATAGCCCTTACTATTTAATTCGAGAAAACTCGATGGTTTTCTTAGTGGGCCAATATCCAATCCTTGATATGAAATTTTACCTTGACTGTGGTCAACAAATCAAACTCCATACCCTTGAAATGTAGGTATCTCTATACCAATTATGTCTCTACACAACTATTGGATCATTAGGTTATCAACTCTTGATACATGTATATCCTATATGCATTCCCTAATCTTGCCTCTAGAACCATTAGCCTTGACTGTGGTCAGCAAGCTAATGGGCTAGCTAAGATGACCCATTTAATTAGATACAAACATATTCGATATAATGTGAGCTTGACTATGGTCAACAACCCACACTATAAAGAACTCTGATTCTCATCAAATTAATGGAAGGCTTATATACCTTAGTATTAGTATGAGGGATTTTAGTTAATTAAGTCTCATCATACATGGTTGGCATACATTGGTATGCATCCTATATCTATCTCATAAATATGGTATAGTTATGAACTTTACTACATTGATTTCCCCAAGCCAAAAGGGAAATCAAAAGGTCACACCTAGGTAGTATGTACGATTCAAACAAGTAAAATAATTACATTATCTTCAAACTTGTTGGATCTCCATCCGGCCTATCTTGCTCCTTGATAGTGGTCTCCATCTCTATTTATAATTCTAATCAAAGTAATCTAATTACATATTACAATTTGAAAAATAAATACAAACCAAAAACAAGTGGCCGGGACATGAAAGTCCTTATTGGGCCGAAACACGCATCATGCTTAATCATATTGGGCTTTTGTCCATAACTATCCATCATACCAATCATACATCCTTATATGCATTTATAATGCATAAAATAAAACATATAATGTATTAATAACTTTTTTTAACTCTTGAAACTTGCTTTTGAGTTTTTTTAATAATGTGATCAAATTAGAAAACTTTTTCATTTTGGAAACTTCCATTTTAGGAAACCTTTTTGCATGCATGTGTTCTTACCTTAATAATCAATCCAATTGATTATTAATTAATTATCAATTGACTATTTAATTAATTAATCATATTAAATAATTAAAAATTAATTTTGGGTTTAAAACAAGGGTGGGCCGAAACCCACACAATAAAACCCTAAAATGTGTTCATACACAAACTAATTTTGTGTCTATTGGACCATTTGGATCTTTTGGAATGAGCCAATCCAACTCCAGCCCTTAAAACCCATTAATAAACTTAATTATAGTTTATTATATTTGATTTAAATCAGCTCCTTGGGTGCACCAAGTCATTTACTAATTTAAACTAAGTCTATAAACATAATTAAGCCCATTAAGTGGTTTTAATGAATTAAAATTAATCTAATTAATTCAAGGCCCATTTTAATTAATACAATTAATTAAAAACACTTTAATATATCAGATATATCAAATTTAGAAGATTAAAAATCGTTCTAAATATGAACACATGAAGAACATACCAAGAATACATGAAGAACACCAATTTATCGAACTTTTTGACTAAAATAGTTTTCATGCAAAACTTGATTTTAATTTTATTTGATCCTATGGCTTAATATCACATATTAAACACATAAATTATCATCAAAATAATTTTAGAGTGGATAAATAAAAAATTTAATTTAGAACAGCCCCTAAATTTTACTGAAAAATAAAAGCCATTCACGCCATTCTCAATGGTTATTTTCTCAAAAGAATCGTTTTTAATTTTTGTTTTATATATTTGATCACATACATCCAGAAATCAATATTTATCATTCATGATCAATAAAATCTGATATTTTAAAGGTGATGAAATAAATAACTCAAAAACAAAAACTATTCCACAGAAAAATATAGAATTATAGATTTGTGGCAAAATCGAGGCTCTGATATCGTGTTGGGGATTATCGGTTACATGCATCTCATACATAAGAGCATTTCAAAATTTTTAATCAATATATCAGATCTTGTCATGAATTTACAATATAAATATTAATGGGAATAAGAAAAATATCCTTCGATTTTTGTTGAATAGTTGATTTTCCTTCTCACCGGGTTGTCGCAAACCACAGTATCCAAAATCGAACACCTCCAATGAGTAATCCACACTAGAGTAGGATTGAATGAACCAAATAATAAAGAGAACAAGGTCTAGCTGAAATTCCCTAGATGCTAGCAAGGGACGTGGTGGCTAGGTTTGCAAGAAAAGAGAAAAATAAATTTTCTCTTAATTGTTCACACTTAACCCTAATACCGGCCCTATCACTTGGATTTTTATAGTTAGGTTAAAAATCCAACTTCATAATAGGATTGGGCTCTTAAAGTTGGTGGAGAAATATTAATTGGGCTTCTAAAATTATTAATAATTTATTTGGGCTCAATTAAAGCAAATTTATGCCCTTTCACAAAAAACTATGCACAAAACCCACAAACTAGGCCCTTTGTGTATATACTTAGATTTAATTACCCAAATGAATTCTAAATCCAACCAAATTAAATATATAGGCTCCATAAGACTTATGAAATAAATTTAATTTATTTTGGTCAAAGAATTAGACCTCTAAGGCCTTCTGTTTGTAGTTGGCGTGTGACCCTTCCTCTAGAGGGTTTCTGTGCCAACTTCACTTCTTTAGGCCTCTTTAATTCCTCCAATGGATGTATTACTTATTATATCAGCCTTATAACACTTATAGTCCAATAATAATTAATTATGAAATACATTATTTCAATTAGGTCCATTTTATAGAATATTTCTAAAAAGTTCTGCGAACAATTTTACTTGATCATAATTAATTAAGCTCTTTAGTTAATTACTCTCTTATTCACTTCTCTATCCCCATAATAATATCAAATATTGTTATCCTTGTCATTTTACCATTTTATCCTTTTCTCTATATATGTGTGACCTATTGGGTTCCTGTCCATATTGGCAGTATAATATGTAATTGGGAGTTCTATTTAAAACTCACATGATTTAAACTCCTTTAAATCATTTTATCAATCCCTATTGATATTTATGATTCATTATTATACAAGTCATGATTGACATCTAGCTAGGCATCATGACTACCCAAATGTCAGGAAAGTCAAGTGGTTTAACTATACCCTTCCATAGAATAGTTACCGTACAATTACTCCTTTCACCACTCTCATCTCAATTAGATTCTGAGTATGGATTTATGTCAACTCATATAAATCTAATTATGTATGTTCTATTAATTTAACAATTATTCCCAAAATACCCTTCATGGATCTCTATCCATCTTGGCATATTACTCTGGCCAGAGATTCTCTGGACAAGGCAATTATAGAATCATGCGAGATAACTTCCCTTAATAAATCTGGAATGGTGAATCCTTTGTTAATCACTCAACTATCTTCAAGTAGGTCATGATATACCCAACCTTCTAACTATGTTCACTCCCAGCTGTAAGTAATCAGTTATGGAGTCAAAGTATACCACTTGCTACTTAAGATAACTTTGGTGATCTCAAGTCTAAGGATACTTGCACAACCGCTATGAAGAGATTCCTCACTTACATAGATATAATATCCATGTGAGGATTCTCTTTGTAGGTCTCCAATAAACTTGTTCTTCTAACAGGCATCCACATGTTACCTTTTATTATCTTCCATAACACAGTTATGAGAACCACTGCTTGAACCATTCAAGAAGCATAACATGTGTTAGTTTGTTCGAATTAACAATGTCCTATCTTGTTAATTCTATGACTAGGGATATTTAGATATTAACACATTTGCATGCACTAGACACCTCATATCATGAACACTTTCATGATTGCCTTTGTACTGTGTTTATAATATCAAGGACTTCATTTATTAATTTAAGATTTACAAACTCATGTATTTAAATATAGCATTAATAAATGAATAATGCCTTTTCTTAAGAATATAAATTCATACATATAAATTCATCCCTTTTACATAGGCTCTATGCCATACTCTCTAACAATCTCCCACTTGCACTAGAGCCAATCATTCATATGTCTCAGACCCATGCTATTTATATGGTGATCGTGCTTTATCTAGGAAAGTGCTTTAGTGAGGGGATCCACCACATTATCATTTGTAGGGACCCTTTCTATTTTCACATCATTTCTTGCAACTATTTCCCTTATGAGATGGTAGCGTCTGAGAACATGTTTGGATCGTTGATGAGACCGTGGTTCCTTTGCTTACGTAATGGCTCTATTGTTGTCACAATATAGAGGAATTAGATCAACAATGCTTGGCACCCTTAAGTTAGAGAATAAATGTTTTCTATCCAATCCTTTTGTGAGCACATCAGCCATTTAAACATTCATAGGAACATAAGGAGTGTAAATCATTTCACTTTCAATCTTTTCCTTGATAAAGTGTCAATCTATCTGAACATGTTTTCTTCTATCATGTTGAATGGGATTATGTTCAATTTCATAGGTTCATGCCATTTAACTTGCAAATCTGCTAAAATTTTCTTTATCCACAAGAGTTCACAAATTTTTTGAGCCATTGCACGAAACTCGGCTTCTGCACTCGATCTAGATACTATTGCCTATTTTTTTGACCTTCATGTCACTAAGTTCCCTCCAATCATAGTACAATAACCTGTTGTTGAGTGTCGATCTGTGAGTGAGCTAGCATAATTTGCATTTGTGTAGGCTTCTGCAGTTATATATGCTCCTTTTCTAAACATGATTCATGTTTTAGGAGTAGATTTCAAGTATTAAATCACTTTATATGCAGCCTATAAATGAAATTTCTTGGGGTTATGCATGAATTGACTTATCACTCCTATAGCATATGCAATATCTGCACTTGTATGAGACAAGTAGATTAGTTTTCCAACCAACTTCTAATACCTTCCTTTATCAATAGCTTTATCATCTTTTGCTTCACTCAACCGAAGATTTTTTTATTGGTGTATTAATGGGCTTGTATCCCATCATTCTTATCTCTCATAGAAGATCTAGAATGTGTTTTTTTTGGAAATAAAGATACCTTCTTTAGACCGAGCTAGTTCAATCCCTAGGAAATATTTAAGCTTCCCAAGCTCTTTGATTTAAAATTCTTTTGCAAGTCTAGCTTTAAGCTTCAAAATTTCCTCCTATTCATCACCTATCATAATGATATCATCGACATAAACTATCAAGACTGTAAGTTTCCCTGCTGTTGAGTGTCTGAAGAAGAGAGTATGGTCTCCTTAGCTTTGTTTGTAGCCAATCCCTAACATTACTTTTGTAAACTTTGCAAACAAAGCCCGTGGTGATTGCTTAAGCCCATAAAGTTCCTTTTGTAATATGCACACTTAATTATCTTTGAAGTTTTTCTCAAAACATGGTGGAGATTCCATGTACACCTCTTCTTCAATATCACCATGTAAAAATGCATTCTTAACATCAAATTGTTCTAAACACCAATTAAAATTAGCAGCTAAGGATAAAAGAATGTAGACTGTGTTCATCTTAGCTACTAGAGCAAAAGTCTCTTGATAATCTATCCCATGTGTTTGAGTATACCATTTTGCTACTAATCTAGCCTTATACCTCTCTAAAGACCCATCTTTATTAAATTTGATTATATACACCCATTTACATCCTATAAGTTTCTTGTCTTTTAGATGATCAACAATTTCTCATGCATTATTTTTATTGAGTGTACTCATTTCCTCATTCATGCTAATTTGCCAATTCTCATCCTTAAGTGCCTCTTTGAAGTTTTGGGGAATATAAATTGTATTTAAATTAGTAAGCAAGCACCAGTGTTTATGTGAGATTTTATCATAAGAAACAAAGTGAGAAATAGGATGTTGAGTACCATTTCAAACTCCTTTTGTAACAGCTATAGGAACATCCAAATCATGAATTATTAGATAGGATAATTATGATTGCATACCTGGTTCAGGAGTTGAATCTTGAACTTACAATTGAGTAGAATTAGGCTCTTTTTTCCTTGAGGAAACTAGGATAAATTTTTGAGTAACTAGATGTATATTGAGGCTTGATTCTGGTGTGTTAAGAGGCTGGTTATGTGGGTTTGATTTTGATGTGTTAAGAGGCTAGTTATATGGCTGGTTAGAGTGCCAGTCTTGTGACTGATCAAAAGGTGGCGAGGCAGAGGTTTTAGGCTCGATAGTTTTAGGTTGAATAGTAACCTATAAATCAGGGAAAAATGGCTCATGTTCTTTATCTTTACTCACACTTTCCCTTTGAAGATTAGAACTTGAATAGAAGGCAATTTTTCAACAAAAGTAATATCCATTGAAGTGAAAAATTTATGGGAAGCAGGATGATAACACTTATAACCATTTTTTTTGTAAAAGAACAACCAATAATGATGCATTTTAATGCCGTTGGATCAAGTTTTCCTCGGTTAGCATCATGAATATGAACAAAAACTGCACTACCAAATCTTTTAGGGGTAATTTGGAAGCTATTTGTGAATGAGCTAAATACTCGTGAAATACATTCATTGGACACTTTAAACTAAAAACTTTAGAGGGTATTCTATTTATCAAGTGAGCTATAGTAAGAACTGATTCCCCCCAATAACACTTAGGAACATCATTTTGAAATAATAGTGCTCATATGACTTCTAAGAGATGTATATTTTTCCTCTCGACTATCCCGTTTTGCTGTAGTGTATTAAGACAAGATGAGTAATGAGCAATTTCTTATTTTTGAAAGAAAGATGAAAGATTTCAGTTGAAGTAATCTCTTACATTATCACTCCATAAGTTTTTTATGCTCACCCTAAATTTGTTTTTGATCATTTGGAAAAACCTTGGAAAAATTTTACCAACTTCATATTTGTTTTTCATAAAATAGATCTAGTTTACCCTTGTACAATGATCTATGAATGTAACAAACCACCTTACCCTTGAAATGTTCAAAACTTTAGAAGGACCCCATATATCTAAATGGATTAATGAAAAAAGGAAATGTACTTCCAATATTACTCAAAGGATAAGAAACAAGTTTGTGTTTAGCAAGCTCACACACATCACAATGCAAATTACTCACTTTAATATTTTTGAATAACAATACGAACATAGTTTTGAGCAAACTAAATGGTGGATGACTAAGATGATAATGGTATAGAAAAAGTCCTCTTTATTAGTAGAATGGCTAGATAGATAGGATTTTGAAAAGGAACAATTTTTGTCTTCTTTAGTATCAAGGATATAGAGCCCATTCCTTTCCTTAGCAAGTCTAATGATCTTCCCTGAGACCAAGTCCTGCATAATACAGTGTGTGGGATTGAAAATTACTTTACAATTTAAATTACATGTAACATATAGAACATATAGAAAAAAAGGTTCACAGCTAATTAAAGAACATATAGGACATCTTTTAACACGATTTTAGAAGTAAAAGGAATCGTTCCCTAACTAGCAGCAATAGCAAAACTTTCATCTGCAATTTTGATTTTTTATTGCTAAGACAAGGCTTATATGAGATAAAAGGTTGATGTGAAAAAGCCATATGATTAGTAGCACCTAAATCTATAATCCAAGTATTGTTTTGGACAGGACAAAAGGCATTAAGAGTATAAGAATTAGAGAACTTACTTGATTGAGCCAAAAAACAAAAGCTTCCAGGCATCCCAACTATTTTCAACATGGATTTCAACTTTTCTATCTCTTCTTTAAGAGTTTCAAATCCATCTTGATTTGGCCTTTCATTAAGAATATCCACAACATTTGTAATGTGGGGTTATCCTTGGAACTATCCTCTACGATTACCTCCCTTTGCTCCAATATTTGGAGGCTTTCCATGGAGTTTCGAGCAAGTAGGCTTAGTGTGACATGCCTTCTTGCAATAAGTGCACCAGACCCCTTTTTGGTTGGACTGTCTTTCATTTTTATTAACCTCAGTAGTATGTCAATCTTTTACGAAATTTATGGTTGATCCCTCATTTATTATATTGTCAAGCGTCACTGCTCGGTGACTCTCCTCAACTCGTATTATAGAGAAAACACCCTTAAGAGATGAGAGGATTTCTTTTTCGAGGACTTGAGCTCAAACTTGATCGAAATCCATATTGAGGCCTACAAGAAATTCAAAGATTCTCTCTCTTTCCATAAATTTTTGCAACATGGTAGCATCTTCTCCACACTTCATCTTAAAGTTTTGGTAATAGTTCAATTTAAGCCATAAGCCTTTCTTAGTACTATAGTACTCAGTAAAAGAAAGGTTACATTGCTTTGTGGTATTGATTTTGGTTTGGATCTCATAAGTCAATGTAACATCTTGCAATTTTGAATAGGTTTAAGGAATGGTTTCCCAAACTTATCTAGCATTTGTTAAGAACATACAGGTTCGGCTTAAGTGTCATAGAGTTCTATAACCATGACATGATCATAGAATCTTCTTCATCCTATTTTGCGAATGTGGCATCTTCAATAGCATGCCCAATTCCTATAAGATGGTTCAATTTTCCCTTTCCTTTGAGAAAGTTCTTAACAATTTGAGACCATTGAAGATAATTTTGGCCATTAAGCATGTAGGAAGATTGAATGTTCTACAGTTCTCCTTTTAACTCTTTTGGTGTCTCAAATTGGTTAACATCAGTAGTGGTACTAATAATAGCAGGTTGACTCCTAGATAAATTTGATATAATTAGACAGAAAGGGAAAAACTGAGTGCAGAAAAATTAAGAGGAGTTTGGCAACTAGCACCCAAGATTTAGAAAAAAAGTTTTAGGGTTTGAAAGGTCCATAAAGAGGCTTTGATACCATGAACAGAAAAATGGAATTCTTTCTTAATATTTCATAAACTGAATACACATATAAATACAAGGTTATTGTCCTATTTTAGGTAACAAGCTAATCCCTATAAATTAGTCATTGACTAAATAAATTATGAAAGATTATAATTAACTTAACAATTATCCTTAAAATAGAATCCTAACTATCAATTAGCTATTTATAGCTATGTCTAATATTTTCAGCAAGTTAAAGAATATGAGATTCTATAACAATAACATATCAAATTAGGATTGAGGTACATATACTAAAGGCGTATGGAGACATACTATTTAATTTAACTTTTAACTTTATATAGATTTTAATGTGTAAAAAAATAAAAATTTTTGGGCTCAATATTGTGAAATAAATATTTAAAATCTTGATAGTAAAATTTCAAATTGCCTAGAAATTTTCAAGTGTTTTTTGCCTAACAAAAATTTTCCTAATTACTCTAGTTTCCTAAATCATGTCTTTGTATTTATGTTAAAATATAACCCATAAAAGCACAATAAGGGTGATCTTTAATTATATTTTTATGGCAAACCACATTTTTATGTTCATAAACTTTTTGAGCCATTTCTATTTAAATTTATAAACTTTTATTTTGACAATTTAAGACTCTAAACTTTTATTATTTTATACATCAAGATCTTAATGAATTAAAAACCAAGTCGGATAGATACTTTGCAAGGTCAGTCAGTCTCAACCTTTGTCACAAACATATTCTTTATGATTTTTTTCAAAACACATTCTCAAACTTTGCATATGTGTCCAGGTTTCAAGCACGATATGTTGGGAGCTTTAAACTTTTACATTAAATCTACCAATCATGGAGGATTGTTCATAAATTAATGCTTTGCTCATTGCCAAAGCGAGTCACAAAATAGGTGGTTAGCAACTAATTCCCTAAAAGTAAACAATAAGGTTCGAGGCTTGCATTCTCCATGTGGTTTATATATATATATATATATATATATATATATATATATATATATATATATATATATATATATATATATATGTCTAATATAATATTTGGGAAAGACAATTCCAAAAGTAGTTAGTGATTGTTTCAATAAGTAAACGTTGTTATGTATGATTTACATATGATCCTTTAGTTTGTTCAAGATGATTAGCAGTTTCTAATGAGCTACAAATTCTACAACAAATTTGATAACTACTATGAATATTGTCTAAATATCATGAAGATAACAACTCTACCATCATCAAGCCAATGCTTGGAATTGGGATGTGCTTGTGGTTGCTTTTTCTATTTGAGACCAATTCTTATAAATTTGTCATGTAATTATAAATTTTAGCTTCTTTTTCTTCTTTTACCTCAATTTTTACTATTATTTAATGCCATCTTGGTTCAGAACTGCTATGAGGTAAAGATTTTTGCAGTGACCATGAATTGCATCCTAACTGGTATTCTCAAAAATTTCATTTAAGAAAGGGGGATCCTTAATAAAAGGAGTAAAAGATCGATATGGGCTTGGTGGCAGATGTCCGATCGGATGATGAGGTGTTAAGACCTACAAAAAGAGGCTAGCCCGATCGAATCGGGCATTAACACTCTGATGCTGAAGTTAGTAAGCTTGAGAGAATGACTAGAGAGAGAATATAGTGAAAACAAGGTGTCCCTTAGTTTAGAATGAACCTGCTGTTTATAGTGCTGGGAGACTTAAATAGGAGACCTACTCTAGTATATATGTGAGATGGCATAAGGGTGACCACCTACAGGCAGTGACTTGATTGAGGCATGTGTTAGGTAGCCTCAGTGTGTCAGGGAAACATCTTGCTTGATCAGACTACCTTGGTCCGCACATCTCATTTAATTGGCCAATAAGGGTGAGATGTTTTTAGACTTTTTTTGAGGCCAAGCTCTCTTGTGAAGCCCCTAATGGGCTAGTTTTACTGAAAAAACTAATCATTATCATTTGTCCCCTTTTGAATGGTTCAATCAGTTTTTGTGATGGTTAAAGCATTGGGTTTAATTTGTTTTAAGGATGGTTACTTCATCCATCTTCGAATGGGGTTTATCTTCCATCTTAGGCTTTAATTTAAAAAAGTGGGGACTTTTAGGGCCTATTTTTCCTTTGTCTTATCCGATCAAGATTTTTTCTTTTGCTATTCATTGTCCTTCATCTCTAATGAAAGTAGCGGGTTATACTGGGGGCTTTATCATTTAGTTGTCTTTATGAACGGGATGTAATTTTACAACCTTCTCTAGCACTTTAACTTTGTTAGTGAATCTAGTTTGGGCCACATCCTCTTTTTGTGTTTTCATTCCCATCTTTCTTTCTATTGAGATAAAAGAGGATGTTGTTTTACAACCTCTCTTTAATCTTATCATGGCAGTAGTGGTGTAATGCCTCAAAGGAAAGACATTTCATTTTCCTTTAGAATTAGTGCATGCCATTTCTATCTTCTTCAGACGTGGGGTTTTCTGTAGCACCCCTCATGCAAATACCCTATTTTCACATGTATCATGAATACTATTAATCATGCTCATACAATTTCATATACTATTATTTGTGCCACCTGTCTGTTCCTGTTTTTCATTTCATGCTTAGTATCATGCATACTAACTATATGGATATTACTTCATACATATCACATGCACACATGTTCTTTCGTAGCTTTACTACTGGTGAGTTACATTATCCCACATAGGTTATATACATATCAAAATATGACTGGCCATTATACAAAACATATGATAGCTGTATTACAAAATATCCTACATCAAGGTTATAAGTCGATGGTTGGCCCTTCCTGATGCAGAGAACGTCCCTGAGCAAAAGTCTTTCTAGAAGGTACCTACACGGATAAATAACCCATGCTAAGCTATAAAGCTTAGTGGGGAATATCTACAGATGGATGGCCATACACAAGGCCATCAAAACATACATATACAATATGTTCATATACTATAATCAACATGTCCAACATAACATGGCAACAATAACATATACTTTAAAGCATAAGCATATTCTCATGTACATAAGCATTGTACCCGAGAGAGAGAAACACATATTTCTTTTTCATAATTCATATAGATGGCAATATTCCATGTGAACATATTCAATTGAAGCATAATTCCTGTG
Organism: Excoecaria agallocha; assembly: GCA_037975025.1. NCBI lineage: Eukaryota > Viridiplantae > Streptophyta > Magnoliopsida > Malpighiales > Euphorbiaceae > Excoecaria > Excoecaria agallocha. Next base: position 99,970 of record JBBPFJ010000179.1, read on the forward strand.
GTAAACCAACAATATAAGCCACATATCAATCTTTAGTCAAATAACTTTAACTGTTTACTTTTGATCATTACTATGAATAACGTTTAGCCTGCCTTAGCTTTATCAGTGGATGCGGGAACTATGGATACACAATGGTATCAAATGAGGGATATCCGAAGATATCGAATCTATAGACCCAAACGGGGCCAACTGTACTATGGACCGGTCAAGCATACCCAAACGGGGTAGCCTATCAACCCAAACGGGGCTGATCATGATCCAAACGGGATCATATACTATGGACCCAAATGGGCCAACTATGGCAGCTGCAATTTCCCTATAGGCGCCTATCTATCCACATCTAAAACTCTATCGCAGGCGGAACTATATTCGTGTTCAATTCACATTTTAATACTGTATTCGTAGTATACCGTTTGCACATATGCATAGTCTTATCAACCTGTGAATTCTCTGGTGCATAATCAGATACATGCACATTTCATATGCCAAGATATATATATCTGGCTCATCTATATCTGTATGACTATATCATTTGCATCATATCATATAAGCATGACATATAATCATCATATCATAGACTTGATCATGCCCTCATTAAGCATTTCACATGTTCATAGTCATGCTAATTCATCTTCTATCTCATAGGCAATTACATGCTCATATACTCATATACATAATCATAAATGTACATACCTGTGGGTACATTCGCATATAGTCGATTTATTCTTATGAGTATGTTTCCAACACATATATATATATATACCTTTATCATCATTCAAGTCATGTGCTATACAAAATATCAACATGTTTTCATATGGCATTATACCACATGCCAAGGTCATGCTATTATTCTCTTTTAATATCACAAGTGCATATAAAAAGGTGCACTTACATGTCATAAGATTTACATGTATGGGTTCGATAATTCCTTTCTAGTCTTTATTCATATTCACAAATGAACGCATGTGTATGCATACAATTCCTTCATTGACAGTCATATTACATGCATTATTCATTTAACTTTCTATCACATAAGCAAATAGCTGTCTCAATCAATTAAAGAATCATATTATCAAGTGTAGCAACAATCTGTTCATACTAGCCATTTCTGTTACATAGAGTAGTCTAGAAAACTAGTCCGGATTCAACTATAGATTACTTGTACCTAGAGATAGATTTAAGCTTAGGTTTCTTCATGTGAAATATAGGTATGGAAGTCTATTTTTCAATGCAAAAAGAATCACTCAATTTGCTGTTCTATAGCTCAACTTATGAGCAAAACATTCAAGACAGGTCATTCAATCGTGAAGAGGAGTTCGACTCGTGAAGGGATTCACGAGGTGAAGCAAATAAGGTGATTCTCACGACTCGTGAAGAGGTTCACGAGTGGAGAAGGAACTATACTTCACGACTCGTGAAGTGGCTCACGAGTGAGGAAGAAAAGCTGAACTTCACGACTCGTGAAGAAGCACACGAGTGAAGAAGAAAGACTCGACTTCACGACTCGTGAAGAGCTTCACGAGTCGGACTGATGTTCACGACTCGTGAAGTAATTCACGACTCGGCAAGTCTGTCTTCTTCAACCTTTCAACGATAAACTTCCAGAAAAACGTAAATTCAATTCTGTAAATTCTATTCACTTCCAGTAATCCATTTTTACATGCAATATGAATGGCCTAAATTCCCATACCTTGGCTGATAAACCCAATGTCTTCAACCTCTATCAAGTCCCTTTCCTTTGATCCTTCTTCCTTCCTCTTCTCCTTCATAAATACCATCGCCATGAACATACATTTCCAGCAAATGACATATTCTCAGTCAACAGAAAATGAAGAAGAAGATGGTGATGATGCAGTGTTAAAATGAGAGTTTAATTACCTTAGCTTAGAGCCTTAAACTCTTGATTAACCAACATGCACCATTAACATCTAAATGCTTGAGATAAATCTATGGAAATCAAAGAGGAAGAAGAAGATGAATTTCTGGTTTTGCTCTCAACAAATGCCGATTCTCACATATCAAATTCTTTAACCCAAGCCTTTTATACCCACATGACAATCTCCTCTTTAGTCCTTCATCATTTTGCATGTCACACAAATGCCACAAGCCTTTATGCATGTTAGACTTTAACCCCTCCACTAATTCTTTTTCAAACATTAACCTATCCATTTAAGCATTCTTTCAATTTAACCTTGAATTAAATGCTTCTCTACACAATTGGCCACCAAAATGCCAAAAATACCAATTAACCCCAAATTAATACCTTTATCCTCAATTGCATCCTTAATTAACATTAAACCATACTCTTTTATTATATTTTCATGCAATTAACATAATAACATGTTAATTTACCCCCTTACTTAATTACAATAATATGCAAATAAAATTAGGGTCATGTTAGGGGCCTTACATTTTCTTTCTCTAATTCAACTTCCTTTGGTTAGGGAGGCTCATCAAATTGGGGATAGGGGGAGGTCTAGAGGAGTATAAGACCCTTGCTTGCCTGAATTTTTCCTTACATTTGCATCCAAATGGATTTTTGATCTTTCGGTTTCTCTTCCCTGTATTGTTTTCACTAGGTTAGAGAGCTGGTAAGGTAAAGGCATCAACACCTAGAGTTTGGGTTGCTCATGTGTATAGAGGATAGTGACAAGTTTCCTATCCTTTTTATGTCTCTTTTATAGGAAAACTGTAGAAATTTGTGCCTTAGTGCAGATGTCATGAAAGGGAAATGTTTCATCCTCCTTTAATATCGGTATAAATGATTTTGTCTTCTTTTAATATTGGACACACCACTTATAATTTTTTTGTAGAGCCCCTTAAAGTTGGTCATGCTAGGCCCTACATCATTTATCTTAGATGTACCCTAATCGTGTTAGGCATGAGATCTTAGCATAGGCATCAACTCTTAAGGAAAGTACTAAATGATATTTTCAGAAATTTCATTTAAGAAGGGAAGACTTTTGATAAAAGGAGTAAACGATCGATATAGGCTTGGTGGGAGATGTCCAGTCAGATGATAAGGTGTTAGGACCTACAAGAAGAGTCTAGCTCGATCAGACCGAGCATTAGCACTCCGATGCTTAAATTAGTAAGCTGGAGAGAATGACTAAAGAGATAATATAGTGAAGAAAAAGGTGCCCCCCAGTTTAGAATAAACTTGCTATTTATAGTGCTGAGAAACTTAAACAGGAGACCCACTCTAGTATAGGTGTGAGTTGGCATAGGGGTGACTACCTATAGATAGTGATTTGACAGAGGCGTGAGTTAGGGATGCATTTTGTCTGATTGGACTACTTTAGTCCTCGCATCCTATTTGACTGGCCAATAAGGCCAGGATTTTTTGGGCTTTCTTGAGGCCAAGCTCTCTTATGAAGCCCCTAATAAAATGGGTTTTATGAAAAAACCAATTTTATTAAAATTGGACTAGACCGATAAATATGATCAGTTTAATCATTAACCATCAACTAGTTCGGTCGGTTTAATACATAAAAATCAGATTGACTAAAAATTGGAAGAAACCATTTTGAACCAATTGAAAAATCATTTAAACCAGTGAAAATCAACTGAAATCGAAAAAATTGGATAAAATAAAAAAATCGGTATGAAACTAAAAAAACCAAAATTTGTCCAAAATATCAATAAAATATTATTTTTTGCTAGAAAAAAATAAAATATTAGTATGAATATAAAATAATTAAAATTTAAACAATTTTGATAAACTTTTTTTATGAATAAATAAAAATTATAATTTATATTTGATGAATTTCTTTGAATATTTGTAATTTTTTACTTTATTTATCTTAATTTTTTGTTATCAATGTTAAATTAGTTGAAAATATTCTTTTATTATTAATGTTTGATGATAAATATTTTTTTAATTATTTTTAGTTTTTTTATATAGTGATATTTTCATAATATTTATATAAAACTTAAAAAATAATATTATTTAAAAAAAAGATAAAAATTCGGTTGAACCGTAATGAATTGGTCAAACCACAAATCCTTTTGCTCTCCGGTTCTTTATTTTGTTCGGTTTTAATTACATTGGAAAATGCTAATCATTATCACTAACATTTGCATTTCTAAAACCCTGTTATGAATTATATATTCAAATTAAATGTTCAAATTTGTGAGAAATCAAGTATACAAGTTTTAGCAGGCAGATAAGGATTTGAAAATAAAATGCAAGGCAAGAAGATAAGAAGTAAAGAATTGAGTATGCTATTGCTAGCTTTGCTAGATTTTAAGCAATTATGAGATGTGCTACCTTTTTAAAGTTGAAGTTTAAAAAATAGCAATTATAAAAGGAAAAATTTTAAGAATGGTATTTAAAAAAAGTTATAAAATATGAGAGTGCAAATATATATATATATATATATATATATATATATATATATATATATAAAGAAATCCTTAATTATATTATGAGGTATCAAAATTAATAGAGAAATTTAAATGATCTAATTTTGATTTTTAGAAATATCAAGTGGTTATGGGCTTTTAATGTGTAAAAATCCAATACAAGTATTTTATAGGAATATAACTAAACGTAGTATATAAGAAAATAAAGGGTTATAGCCGTTAAGTCAAATTTCAGTTGTCCATTTGACTTACCCCTTATGCAAAGAAAATCAATGAGATAGAGAATTAAAAATTTAGAAGCGCTTAATTCTGAGTGCATGATACATCAAATATGAATTTGTGTATACTTTTAATATGTAGTTAATTTCATTATATGATTGTCCAACATTTAACATATGGTTCAGAATTTATTTAGAATTATTTTATATTAATTCTAACAAGAGTGTGCATTTATGCAAATAGTAATTGGCCAAAGGAATGTTACTATTTGGCCAAATAGAAAGTACACCTGTAGAAATAAACATGTGGCAATTATGAAGTTTACGATATGAGTAATAAGTCAATTCAAAGACAAACTTATTATTTGATAGAACTCGTCTGTATTTAATTTCTACATTGAGTTCACTACTTATAGTTGATAATTTTGTCCAAATACTATCAATTTTATGCTAGGTATCTTTTTTTGGTGCCATAATTGTTGTAGCTCATTAGTTGCATTTTATGCCATGGATAATGAAAATGAGCTTAATATTTTTTGTTATCGACAATATCTGCAAATACTAATTCTATCCTAGTGTTAAATGGCATAAGTTTTGAGAATTGAGAACAAAATGATTTCTTTTAGTTGCATTGATCTTGATCTTGCCCTACATATAGAATAAACCCCAACTCTTATAGATTTAAGTTTTGATAAGGTCCGATTTGTCAAAAATTTGGTATGAGTCAATGGCTGTATGATCTAATTATTGGGTGAGGACCTACAAGAAGCTTTGCCTGATCGGATCGAGCAGAAGCACTTCAAAGCTTAAGTTAGAGAATTAAAAAGAGATGAACCTAGAGAAAAAGTCTCAAGTTTTGCATACCTGAGGCCACTGTATATTGGGCTATTTATAGATGGTGTGATAGTGCACTAGAGTGCCTAAGTAGGTGTGACGCGTGCCCGTCGCTCAATGGCTTTTGTCTCTTTTTTTTTCGAGTCACCGACACCCAATTTTAGCCTCGATCATCGAATTTGAGGTTTATAACTATTGTTCTTGCCAGTAGTTGTGATACACCACTACCTACCCATCTTCCACCACTATTCCTACCATTAATCAGTCTACTATGACTTTAGAAATGGTACAATAGATGATTTTATCAGAATTTTTCGCTTTCAACCTTCAAGGGCAAGGTAAAAGTGTTTTTTTCTCCTTGGCTTGTTTGATTCTGATGCATCTAATCATATGAATGGTTCTCCTCATTTGTTACAAAATCTTTAAAAATATATTGGCACACAAAATATACAGATTCCTAATGGAGATGCCCTTCTCATTGCTACCATTAGTGATATTGGATCTTCTTTTTGTAATGTGTTTATTTCTCATAAATTGTCTATTAATTTTATTTTGGTTGGTTAAATGGTGGAAACTAACTATAATGTAAATTTCTCTCCTAGTGGATGTCTTGTGCATGATTAGGTGTTAGGGAAGGTGATTGTGAGGGGGCTTAAAGTGGGCAAATTGTTTCCATTATAGTTTATTGTTCCTAACACTTTGTCTTTAGCTTCTAATATTGTTAAAAATAAGGCTAAAGTTTGGCATAAATGGTTAGGCCACCAGAATAATGTTATTTTGAATAAATTGATGCAACATGATTTTCTTAGAAGTAAAGCTCAATATTCTAGTCATATATTGTCACTTGATTGTTCTACTTCTAAATTAGGGAAAAGAAAGACTTTACCTTTTCCTGCTTGTGGTAGTCGTGCTAATACTTGTTTTGCAATTATACATAGTGATATTTGGGGTATTACTCTTGTAATTTCATATGGGCAGTTTATTAATTTGTCAAATTCATTGATGACTATAGTTGTTTCAATTGGATATATTTTTTGCATTCTAAAGGTGAGGTGCTAACTACATTTCGTGCTTTTGTGACTTATGTTGAGATGCAGTTTTCCACCTGTATAAAAGTCTTATGATCTGACAATGGTGGGGAATATATTTCACATGATTTGCAGGGTTTCTTGCAACATAAAGGTGTTGTATCTTAGTGATCATGTCTTTACACTCCTCAACAAAATAGGGTGGCTGAGCGAAAGAATCATCACTTATTAGATATGGTTTACACATTGCTTTTACAGTCTTCAGTTCCATCTAAATTTTGGTGGAAGCTTTGGCTTCTGTAGTCTATTAATTAATCTCTTCCTTTTTAATAGTTGAATTTTGATTCTCCATATCATTGCCTATTCCGTATGCACCCTGATCATCATACACTGTGCACATTTGGTTGTGCTTGTTTTGTTCACTTGCCTTATCATAAGCATCACAAGCTTATAACTCAATTAGTTCAATATGCTTTTATGGGTTATAGTACTACTCATAAAGGGTTTTTATGCTATGATGTTGTTGCCAACTACATGTGTGTTTCTAAAAAAGTGATTTTCTTTTAACATAAGTACTACTTTCAGCAACATGTTTCTTCTTAAAAAATGTGTTCTTCTTCGTCACTTTGATGGCCTCTCCCACCTAATTGAGCATTTTAAATAGTGTATGGTCTATCATTGATGACAACCCCCTCTATCACCATATGTTCTTCTCAACCCTAATTCGTTTCCACCTCTAGTGGCTACTAGAATAGGCACTCATGTCCGTCGTCCTCTAAATAGGTATGGTTTCTCTGCCATTTTATCTCATGCTACAATCCTTACTTCTTATTCTTAGGTAGTTAAACAAACATGTTGGTTCAAATCCATGTAGGAAGAATTTTAGGCTCTTCAAGAGAATTATACATGGGATCTTGTTCCTTGTCCTGCTGTTATTAAGCCTATTGGTTGTTAATGGGTATATTCCATTAAGCTATAATCTGATGGCTCATTTGACAGATATAAAGCAAGGTTGCTCACTTTCGGCAATAAGCAAGAGTATAGACTAAACTACGCATAGCCATTTGCTCTTATGGCTAAAATAACCACTGTACAACTCATTCTTGCTATTACTGCTTCTAAGGGGTGGTCTTTATGACAAATGGATGTGAAAAATGCTATTTTACATGGAGATCTTGAGGAATATGGCATGGAGATCTTAAGAAAGATGTATACATGACCCTGCCATCTGGATTATTCTTTACTTTTCAGATGTTTGTAAGTTAAAGAGGTCACTCTTTGGTTTGAACACAAGCTCCTCGAGCTTAGTTCAATAAATTTTATACTACTTTTTTTAGCTTCTCTTTTGTTCAAATTTGGTATGATTCCTCATTGTTCTTGTACAAAATTCCTAAGGGAATTGTCTTACTTCTAGTATATGTTGATGACATTGTTAGTATGGGGACTAATTTTAAATTAATTTCTTAGCTTCAAGAGCAACTTCAAAGTGCTTTTTATATGAAAGACTGGGGTCCTTTATACAATTTTTTGGGTCTTAAATTATGCTCTGCTTCAGTTAGCATTTTTTTACATGAACATAACAATACTCAAGAGCTTATTATTTAGGTTGGCCTTTATGATAGTCATTCTTTTCATACTCCTTTGGAAGTGAATGTTAAATAATTTCGTGATGAGGGTGACTTTCTTTCTAATCCTTCTTTGTATAGACATTTACAAGTAGCGTACACTATCTGACTATTACTCAGCCAGATATTTCCTTTGCTGTTCAGCAAGTGACTCAATTTATGCAAGCACCCAAGCATTTTCATCTAGCTACTGCCTGTTGAATCATTCGTTATTTGCATGGAACTTCTACACGAGGTTTTTTTTTTCCAATCGACTCTCCAATCCATCTTGTTCCTTATAGTGATGCTAATTGGGTAAGGTGTTTTGATACTGAATGATCCATTACTGGTTGGTGCAAATTTCTCGGTTCTTCACTGATTTCGTGGAAAATCAAAAAACAAGATCACATATCTAAGTCCTCCACTAAGTCTGAGTATAGAGCTATGTTGTCTGCTTGTTTAGAAATTCTATGGCTTTGAGGGCTTTTAACTTGGCTTGGCTTTTGGAAAACTATTCCAACACCTTATTTATGCCTATAATACTAGTGCTATTAAAATTATAGCTAATCCGATATTTCATAAGAGCACGAAGTATATTAAAGTGGATTGTCACTCTATTCGTGATGCATATAATTCTCATATCATTTCTCTACCTCAAATCATTACTGAGATCAGACTACATATGTGTCTATTAAGGCACTTTCTAGTGGTTAACATTAGTTTCTTATTAACAAATTGATGCTTTTGGATCACCCAACATCAATTTAAGGGGGAATACCAGTATATATATGTTATAGGAATTGTAAAAATTTGAGATAGGTTGACTTTCCTTGTATAGACTAATTGATTCTTAAGTGAATGTATTGTTAGTTTCCTAGTTTACATCTAATGTACTTGTATATGCTCTGAGAATTTTCTTAAGAAAAGGGAATTTTCTATCTTTTTAAAAATTGTAATTTCTATAAATTTAAGAAAATGAAGCTAATACATTGTCCATCTTTTGTCTATACTAGAGAGCTTTTGAATTTGGTAATGTGTACTCTATATATATTGTACATATACTAGGCATATACTGTGCGTGAACTTGATGTATACTGCGTATGTACTTGATGTATATTGTAATTGCTAGTACACACATTTGATCCTACATTTGATAACATTTTGTTAGCCTTTTACAGCAAAAAGTTTAGGTATTTGAAGTTCTTGTGCAAATTTTTTTGGGTTTCAGGAACCTAAAACTAGGAATCCTTTAGAGATGAAGTACCCATAAGCTTCATTATACCTTTTTTTCTTTTTCTTTTTTTCTTCTAAGTCAAGTTGGTAACTTTTTCCAAGTATGATATATGTTCTAGTATTGCTTGTATGGATTAATTTTATACATTTTTATTAATACTCAATGTCTTATTTGTAGCATTGTTTCATCTTTTGCTTGTGACATTATCCTCACCAATGCTTTTGTTATTCTAAACCATATGCTATGTCAAGTTTGTTTAAATTATACAGTATTATGGATATTTGTAGCATGTTCCTGATATATCTTACCACATATTGAAGTTATGTTTGTCATGCTAAAGTTAATGCTATCCTGAACGCAAGTCATGCTTCTGCTGCTGGGTAGGTGGCTATATTACTTTCCACACAGTCTAGAAATCATTGCCTAGAGTCTTAAGCCAACATTCTGCTGCTGTAAATCAAAACTTCTAAACTTAGTTGATTTCCTAATTTTTTGGTTTTGTTCTTCCACTGTGGATGATGTCTAAAATGTTCACAGGGTAACCTGTAATCCTGGTAATCATTTGAAATAGTACCTGTGATGTAGTCTAAGTATACATCAATGGATTAATGTGTATTTGTTTCTAACTGACTTTACAAATTTGACATATTACTTTGTTCCAGCATGAATTATACTATGGATTCCTACTTGGAGGTCTCTATTTCAATTCTAAGGCTTTGAAATAGAAATTAGTTCAATTTTCATCGGATTGGGAGGGTTGAGATGGGGGTTATGGGAGAGCTTCCTAGTAATCTATGAGTGATGTAAAATTCCAAAGTTTACTGGATTTATTTATTTATTTATTTATTTATTTATTGGTGATAGGACAATAGTGAGATTGATGCAAGAATGACAAATGATGATGTTCTGGGAGATGAAATACCTAATGATCAGTTGGATGCTTTGTGACTCTTCTGCTACCAAACACATAAGTTGAATATTCTAGTAAGAATGCACATATTTAGCACTTTATACATTTGTTTGATTCTAAGACGTTTTAGATTTGCTGTAGTTATGGTTCATTTAACAGCCACTTAAGTTTATTACAAGCATATATTGGCTTATCCGAAATTTTAATTCAGTGGGTCACCATTTTATATAGCGAACAAAATGTTTTTCTTGAACTAAAATAATAAAATTCCTACTTTATAAAAACTTTTCTTAATTTTACTATAGTAAATTGGGTATTCTAAATTATTTCCCATATTGTATTTCTCTTCCTCATCATAATGGAATTTGATATAGTTAAATAACTAATATTTAAGGAGTGGGGTCATTTTTTCTTATTTTAAATTTTAAAATCAAATTTTAATTTTTAATGGGATAAAAAAAGAGGAGCTAAAACAAAATATTTAGTGGGGTCAATGGGCCCCACCAATTGTACGTTGATGTGCCCTGGCATGCATGTAACTGGCATTGGCCTACCATCAAATTATTAATGTATTCTCTTTAGAAGAGGTTGCTCTGGCATTTTATATTTCCTCATGCTTATCAATTTTGGACTATATTTTTTTTACTGACTGATTTACTATGCCAAATATAATTATTGGATCTGTTTGCCTAATGTAGGGAGTTCTTTCTTGTATTTGTTATGCCCCACCTCTATTTATTTTTTCCCTTTTTTTAGCATTTATTTCAGACAAGAGGAAACCCACAGTTCCCAAGGTCACATCCCGTTTCCTAATAGGTTCTGATTTTGACTTCCTTTAGATGATAATTTTTGCACAACACAACCCAACTACTTGAGCGAGGCCCACTTGCTTGTTATGAGTAAGGTTATGCTTTTGGCTTGTGCAACTTAAAAGCCAGTAGGACAAGGGAATTTGAACTTCCTTCTCCTTCACTGCGATGCCCTACCTCAAAAGAACTTGTGTTTCTAGCTTGATTAATTTTTAATGTTTTGCTGTTGTGCGAGCTATTGCTTTTACAAAAAAAAGTTATATTAAGAATGCATCTTTCTTAAATAAAAAAATTGATTTGTTACCATTAGGTTGTAAGTTGTAACTTCTCCTTGCTTACTCCTATGTACGCTAAATAGAGATAATGTTGAAATTTTTTATCCTATTTTTTTGTGGTCTCATTTCTTGAGAGTAGAAGTGCTATATTCTAGAAATTTCCTTTGTGGTTTGCAGGCAAAATCTTTAGCTGTTAAGGCAACTCTATTATTATGCTACTTAAAAAGCTGATGGACCACGATATATGATGCTAATTGTTAGAGAGTATGTCCTAGAGCCCATGTAAAAGGGATGTATTTCATATGTATGAATTTATATTCTTAATAAAAGGCATCATTCATTTATTAATACTATGTTTAAATACATGAGTTTGTAAATTTTAAATTAATAAATGAAGTCCTTGAATTATAAACACAGTACAAAGGCAATCATGAAAGTGTTCATGATATGAGATGTCTATTGCATGCAAATGTGTTAATATCTAAATATCCCTAGTCATGGAATTAACAAGATAGGACATTGTTAATTCGAACAGACTAGCACATGTTATGCTTCTTGAATGGTTTAAGTAGTGGTTCTCATAACTGTGATTATGGAAGATAATCAAAGCTAACATGTGGATGCTTTTTAGAAGAACAAGTTCATTGGAGACCTGCAAAGAGAATCCTAACATTGATATTAAATCTATGTCAATGAGAAATCTCTTCATAGCGGTTGTGCAAGTATCCTTGACTTGAGATCACCAAAGTTATCTTAAGTAGCAAGTGGTATACTTTGACTCCATAACTGATTACTTCCAGCTGGGGGTGAACATAGTTAGGAGTTTGGGTATATCATGACCTACTTGAAGATAGTTGAGTGATTAACAAATGATTCACCATCCCAAATTTATTAAGGGAAGTTATCTCGCATGATTATATAATTGCCTTGTTCAGTGAATCTTTGACCAGAGTAATATGCCAAGATGGATAGTGATCCATAAAGGGCATTTTGGGAATAATGATAAAATTAATAGAACATATATAATTAGATTTATATTAGTTGAGAAATCCATACTCAGAATCTAATAAAGATGAGAGTGGTGAAAGGAGTAATTGCACGGTAACTGTTTCTATGGAAGGGTATAGTCAAACCACTTGACTTTCCTGACATTTGGGTAGTCATGATGCCTAGCTAGAGGCCAATCATGACTTGTATAATAGTGTATCATAAATATCAATAGGGATTGATAAAATGATTTAAAGAAGTTTAAATCATGTAAGTTTTGAATAGAACTCACAATTACATATTATACTGCCAATATGGACAGGAACCCAATAGGTCACACACATATAGAGAAAATGATAAAATTATAAAATGACAAGGATAATAATATTTGATTTTATTAGGGGAATAGAGAAGTGAATAAGAGAATAATTAATTAAAAAGTTTAATTAATTATGATCATGTAAAATTGTTCGCAGAACTTTCTAGAAATATTTTGTAAAATGGACCTAATTGAAATATTATAATTCATAATTAATTATTATTGGACTATAAGTGTTATAGGGATGATATAATAATTAATAGATCCATTGGAGAAATTAAAAGAGGCCCAAAGAAATGATTTTGGTGCAGAAACCCTCAAAAGGAAGGGTTTCACGCCACCTTCTAGTAGAAGGCCTTAGAGACCTAATTCTTGGACCAAAATAAATTTAATATATTTCATAAGTGTTATGGAGCCTACATATTTAATTTGGATGGATTTGGAATTCATTTGGGTGATTAAATCCAAGTGTATGCATGAAGGGCCTAGTTTGTGGGTTTTGTGCATAGTCTTTTGTGAAAGGATTTAAATTGGATTTAATTGAGCCCAAATAAATTATTAATTATTATAAAAGCCCATTTAATATTTCTCCAGCAATTTTAAAGAGCCTAATCCCATTATGAAGTTGGATTTTTAACCTAAATATAAAAATCCAAGTGATAGGGATTTTAGGGTTAAGTAAACAATTAAGAGAAAAGAAATTCTCTCACTCTCTCAACCCTAGTTGCCACCCCTTGCTAGCATCAAGGGATTTCATCCAGCCCTTATGTTCCTCCATTGTTGGTTCATTCAATCCTTCTCTAGTGTGGATTACTAATTGGAGGTGTTCAATTTTGGACACTATGGTTTGCGACAGCCTGGTGAGAAGGAAAATCAACTGTTCAACAAAAATCAAAGGTGATTTTTCTTATTCTCATTAATATGTATATTGTAAATTCATGGTAAGAACATATCTATTGGTTAAAAATTTTAAATTTCGCTTATGTCTAAGATACATGTAACCCATAATTCCCAACACTAATTACGTTGGATGGTTGTTACTTGATTGATAGAAGCTTTGATTTTAGGAGGGTCCATGTGAGGTTTCCTTGTAGAGGCATAAATGAAGTATGTATGTAGTCGACTGCTCTATTAGGATGATTTCTGATAGAAGAGACCACATTAGTGCAATTTATTGTTTGGTGATTTTTAACATGCTACTTTTCCTTTTTTTCTGTAAGGCTATAGCTGACAAGACGCACTAATATACCTTATTTGATGGGGATATGATCATTGATACTATGCGGGATTCTCAGAAGCATGAGAGAAGATATCTCATATATGATGTGATGGTAATCAATCACGTGTCTGTTATTGAGGTTAGATATATGGTGAAATTTATTGACAAAAATAATACTATGCTTTATTTACTAAAAAAGCAAATTAAGGTCATGATCTTGCTTTTACTTATGTGAAATTAGTAAACTAAAATTTTAATGCTTTTTTCAGCAGTAAGAACATTCATATGCTGTTGGTGTAATAGATTTTTAACTGTGCCACATTATATTGCATTTCAGCCATAAATTCGTCATTAACCTTCAATTTTTAGGTTTAAGATGTTACAAAGTGTTGGAGAATTGATTCAAAATCATTAATTTTTATGTAGTAACTAAATTAGTGAATTTTATTTTAACATGTTTATATTGTTTTTTTTAATTGTTATTTAGTTAGTTGAGTTAGTGGATTAGTGGGGTTATAAGTTAATTGTTTATTGGAAGTAGTGGGTTAGTGGCCTAAGTTTATAGTTGAAGTGTAAGTTATAAATAGGCATATGTAATTTATTTTTATGAGAAATTTGGAAATGAAATTTATGTGTTCCTAATCCTAAAAATTTCCCTAATAGTGGTATCAGAGCCTTTAATGGTCATGAGTCTGTGAGATTTCCACCTCACATATTCAATGGAGAAAGTTATCAATTATGGACATATGAAACGACATTGGAGTTTGTAAATGATCAAGAAAATTTTCCAAAAGAGAAGGTATCCCTATTTTCATAGTTGGAGATAAGTGCTCCAAAAGAAAAAAAATTAATGGCCGAAGATTGATGAAAGAGTGCATCAATAATTGAAGTTTGATGATAGAGTGCATCAATGATTAAAGTTTGATGACAGAGTGCATCAAAATATAAGTTTGATGAGATAGTGCATCAAGAATTGAAAATTGATGAGAGAGTACGACAATAATTGAAGAGAAAGTGTTCAAGAATATTCATTAGAGAGAAGTGCTCCAATAAAAATTAAATGTGCCCGATTTTGAATCATGGGAGCATGTTAGAAAATTGATTCAAAATAATTAATTTTTATGTAGTAACTAAATTAGTGAATTTTATTTTAACATGTTTATATTGTTTTTGTTAATTGTTATTTAGTTAGTGGATTAGTGGGTTTATAAGTTAATTGTTTAGTGAAATTAGTGGGTTAGTGGCCTAAGTTTATAGTTGAAGTGTAAGCTTATAAGTAGGCATATTTAATTTGTTTTTATTGAAAATTTAGAAATGAAATTTATGCGTTCCAGATCTTAAAAATTATCCCAATAGTGGAATTAGAGCCTTTATTGGTCATGAGTCCGTGAGATTTTCACTTCACATATTCAATGGAGAAAGATATCAATTATATATGGACATATGAAACAAGATTGAAGTTTGCAAATGATCAAGAAAATTTGGCACAAGAGAAGGCATCTCTTTTTAGATATTTGGAGACAAGCGCTCCAAAGGAAAAAATTTAATGACAGAAGATTGATGAGAGAGTGCATCAATAATTGAAGTTTGATGACATAGTGCATCAACAATTGAAGTTTGATGACAGAGTTCATCAAAATTAAAGTTTGATGAGATAGTGTATCAAGAATTGAAAATTGATGAGGGAGTGCATCAATAATTAAAGAGAAAGGGCTTCAAGAATATTCATTGGAGAGAAGTGCTGCAATGAAAATTAAATGTGTATGATTTTGAATCAAGGGAGCATGTTAGAGAATTGATTCAAAATAATTAATTTTAATGTAGTAACTAAATTAGTGAATTTTATTTTAAGATGTATATATTGTTTTTGTTATTTGTAATTTAGTTAGTGGATTAGTGCATTTATAAGTTAATTGTTTAGTGGAATTAGTGGGTTAGTGGCCTAAGTTTATAGTTGAAGTGTAAGCTTATAAGTAGGCATGTTTAGAAATGAAATTTATGTGTTCCTGATCCTAAAAATTTCCCCAATAGTGGCATTAGAGCCTTTATTGGTCACGAGTCTGTGAGATTTTCACTTGACATATTCAATAGAGAAAGCTATCAATTATATATGGACATATGAAACAAGATTGAAGTTTGCAAAAGATCAATAAAATTTGGCATAAGAGAAGGCATATCTTTTTTGATAGTTGGAGACAAGTGCTCCAAAAAAAAATTTAATGGCAAAAGATTGATGAGAGAGAGCATGAATAATTGAAGTTTGATTACATAGTGCATCAATAATTAAAGTTTGATGACAGAGTTCATCAAAATTGAAGTTTGATGATAGAGTGCGTCAAAATTGAAGTTTGGTGAGATAGTGTATCAAGAATTGAAAATTGATAAGAGAGTGCATCAATAATTGAAGAGAAAGGGCTTCAAGAATATGCATTAGAGAGAATTGCTCCAATGAAAACTAAATGTGTTTGATTTTGAATCAAGGGTGCATGTTTGAGAATTGATTCAAAATAATTAATTTTTATGTAGTAAGTAAATTAGTGAGCTTTATATTAAGATGTATATATTGTTTTTGTTAATTGTAATTTAGTTAGTGGATTAGTGCATTTATAAGTTAATTGTTTAGTGGAATTAGTGGGTTAGTTGAAGTGTAAGCTTATAAATAGGCATATGTAATTTTTTTTATGGAAAATTTAGAAATGAAATTTATGCGTTCCTGATCCTAAAAATTTCCCCAACATTGGTATTAGAGCCTTTATTGGTCACGAGTCCATAAGATTTTTGCTTCACATATTCAATAGAGAAAGTTATCAATTATATATGGACATATGAAATAAGATTGAAATTTGCAAATGATTGAGCAAATTTGTCAAAAGAGAAGGCATCTCTTTTTTCATAGTTGGAGACAAGTGCTCCAAAAGAAAATATTTAATGGCAGAAGATTGATGAGAGGGCGCATCAATAATTGAAGTTTGGTGACATAGTGCATCAAAATTGAAGTTTTATGAGGTAGTAACTAAATTAATGAATTTTATTTTAACATGTTTATATTATTTTTGTTAATTGTTATTTAGTTAGTGGTTTAGTGGGATTATAAGTTAATTGTTTACTGGAATTAGTTTGTTATTGGCCTAGGTTTATAATTGAAGTGTAAGCTTATAAATAGGCATATTTTATTTGTTTTTATGGAAAATTCAGTGAAGAAATTTACGTGTTCCTAATATTAAAAGTTTTCCCAACAGTGGTATTAGAGCCTTTATTGGTCATGAGTCCGCGAGATTTTTTCCTCACATATTCAATGGAGAAATTTATCAATTATATGTGGACATATGAAACAACATTGTAGTTTACGAATGATCAAAAAAATTTGGCACAAGAGAAGGCATCTATTTTTTGATAGTTGGAGACAAGTGCTCCAAAAGAAAAAAATTTAATGGTAGAATATTGTTGAGAGAGTGCTTCAATAATTGAAGTTTGATTACAGGGTGCATCAAAATTAAAGTTTGATGAGATGGTGCATCAAGAATTTAAAATTGATAAGAGAGTGCATTAATAGTTGAAGAGAAAGTGCATGAAGAATATGCTTGATAGAAGTGCTCCAATAAAAATTAAATGTGCATGATTTCGAATCAAGGGAGCAAGTTATAGAATTGATTCAAAATCATTAGTTTTTATGTAGTAACTAAATTAGTGAATTTTATTTTAACATGTTTATATTGTTTTTGTTAATTGTTATTTAGTTAGTGGATTAGTGGGGTTATAAGTTAATTGTTTATTGGAATTAGTTTGTTATTGGCCTAAGTTTATAATTGAAGTGTAAGCTTATAAATAGGCATATGTAATTTGTTTTTATGGAAAATTTAGAAATGAAATTTATATGTTCCTGATCCTAAAAATTTCCCCAATACTGGTATTAGAGCTTTTATTGGTCATGAGTCCGCGAGATTTTTGCCTCACATATTCAATGGAGAAAGTTATCAATTATTTATGGACATATGAAACAAGATTAAAGTTTGTAAATGACCAAGCAAATTTTTCAAAAGGGAAGGCATCTCTTTTTTTATAGTTGGGGACAAGTGCTCCAAAAGAAAAAATTTAATGGAAGAATATTGATGAGCGGGTGCATCAATAATTGAAGTTTGGTGACATATTGCATCAAAAATTAAGTTTTATGAGTTAGTGCATCAAGAATTGAATTTTGATGAGATAGTGCATCAAGAATTGAATTTTGATGAGATAGTGCATCAAGAATTGAAGAGAAAGTGCTTCAAGAATATACATTGGAGGGAAGTGCTACAATAAAAATAAAATGTATATGATTTTGAATCCAAGGAGCTAGTTAGAGAATTGATTCAAAATCATCAATTTTTATGTAGTAACAAAATTAGTGAATTTTATTTTAACATTTTTATATTGTTTTTGTTAATTTTTATTTAGTTAGTGGATTTAGTAGAGTAGTAGGGTTATAAGTTAATTGTTTAGTGTAATTAGTGGGTTAGTGGCCTAAGTTTTTAGTGGAAGTGTAATTTTATAAATAGGCATATGTAATTTGTTTTTATGGGAAATTTAGAAATGAAATTTATGTGTTCCAGATCCTAAAAATTTCCCCAACAGTGGTATGAGAGTCTTTATTGGTCATGAGTCCGTGAGATTTTTGCATCACATATTCAATGAAGAAAGTTATCAATTATGGACATAAGAAACAAGATTAAAGTTTGCAAATTTGGCAAAAGGGAAGGCATCTCTTTTTTCATAGTTGGAGACAAGTGCTCCAAAGAAAAAAATTAATGGTAGAAAATTGATGAAAGAGTGTATAAATAATTGAAGTTTGATGATAGAGTGAATCAATAATTGAAGGTTTATGACAGAGTGCATTAAAATTTCAGTTTGATGAGATAATGCATCAAGAATTGAAAATTGATGAGAGAGTATATTAAGAATTAAAGAGAAAGTGCTTTAAGAATATGCATTGGATGGAAGTGCTCCAATACAAATTAAATGTGTATGATTTTTAATCTAGGGAGCATGTTAGAGAATTGATTCAAAATCGTTAATTTTTATGTAGTAACTAAATTAGTAAATTTTATTTGAATATGTTTATATTGTTTTTGATAATTGTTATTTAGTTAGTGGATTAGTGGGTTTATAAGTTAATTGTTTAGTGGAATTAGTGGGTTAGTGACCTAATTTTATAGGTGAATTGTATGCTTATAAAAAAGGCATATGTAATTTGTTTTTATGGAAAATTTAGAAATGAAATATATGTGTTCCTGGTCCTAAAAATTTCACCAACAGTGGTATTATAGCCTTTATTGGTCATGAGTCCATGAGATTTTCGCTTCACATATTCAATGGAGAAAGTTATCAATTATATATGGACATATGAAACAAGATTGAAGTTTGCAAATGATCAAGAAAATTTGGCACCAAAGAAGGCATCAATTTTTTGATAGTTGGAGACAAGTGCTCCAAAAGAAAAAATTTAATGGTAGAAGATTGTTGAGAGAATGCATCAATGATTAAAGTTGGATGACATAGTGCATCAATAATTGAAGTTTGATGATAGAGTTCATCAAAATTGAAGTTTTATGAGGTGGTGCATCAAAAATTGAAAATTGATGAGAGAGTGCATCAATAATTGAAGAGAAAGTGCTTCAAGAATATGCATTGGAGAGAAGTGCCCCAATAAAAATTAAATGTGCATGACTTTGAATCAAGGGAGCATGTTAGAGAATTGATTTAAAATCATTAATTTTTATGCAGTAACTAAATTAGTGAATTTTATTTTAACATGTTTATATTGTTTTTGTTAATTGTTATTTAGTTATTGGTTTAGTGGGGTTATAAGTTAATTGTTTAGTGGAATTTATTTTTTATTGGCCTAAGTTTTTAATTGAAGTGTAAGCTTATAAATAGGAATATGTAATTTTTTTATGGAAAATTTAGAAATGAAATTTATGTGTTCCTGATCTTAAAAATTTCCCCAACAGTGGTATTAGAGCCTTTATTGGTCACGAGTCCGTGAGATTTTTGCTTCACATATTCAATAGAGAAAGTTATCAATTGTAGATGGACATATCAAACAAGATTGAAGTTTGCCAAAAATCAAGAAATTTTGGCACCAAAGAAGGCATCTCTTTTTTGATAGA
Source organism: Excoecaria agallocha (assembly GCA_037975025.1). NCBI lineage: Eukaryota > Viridiplantae > Streptophyta > Magnoliopsida > Malpighiales > Euphorbiaceae > Excoecaria > Excoecaria agallocha. Next base: position 119,918 of record JBBPFJ010000179.1, read on the forward strand.
TGGAGACAAGTGCTCCAAAAGAAAAAATTTAATGGCAGAAGATTGATGAGAGAATGCATCAATAATTGAAGTTTGATGACATAGTGCATCAATAATTGAAGTTTGATGACAGAGTTCATCAAAATAGAATTTTGATGAGATGGTGCATCAAAAATTAAAAACTGATGAGAGAGTGCATCAATAATTGAAGAGAAAGTGCTTCAAGAATATGCATTGGAGAGAAGTGCTCCAATAAAAATTAAATGCGCATGATTTTGAATCACGGAAGCATGTTAGAGAATTGATTCAAAATCATTAATTTTTATGTAGTGACTAAATTAGTTAATTTTATTTGAACGTGTTTATATTATTTTTGGTAATTGTTATTTAGTTAGTGGATTAGTGGGGTTATAAGTTAATTTTTTAGTGGAATTTATTTGTTATTGTCCAAAGTTTATAATTGAACTGTAAGCTTATAAATAGGCATATGTAGTTTTTTTTATATAAAATTTAGAAATGAAATTTATGTGTTCCTTATCCGGAAAATTTCTCCAACAGTGGTATTAGAGCCTTTATTGGACACGAGTCCGTGAGATTTTTGCTTCACATATTCAATGGAGAAAGTTATCAATTATTTATAGACATATAAAACAAGATTAAAGTTTTTAAATGATCAAGCAAATTTGTCAAAAGAGAAGGCATCTTTTTTTTTATAGTTGGAGATAAGTGCTCCAAAAGAAAAAATTTAAAGGAAGAAGATTGATGAGAGGGTGCATCAATAATTTAAGTTTGGTGACATAGTGCATCAAAACTTAAGTTTTATGAGTTAGTGCATCATGAATTGAAAGTTGATGAGATAGTGCATCAAGAATTGAAGATAAAGTGCTTCTAAAATATATATTAGAGAGAAGTGCTCCAATAAAAATTAAATGTGTATGATTTTTAATCAAGGGAGCTTGTTAGAGAATTGATTCAAAATTATTAATTTTTATGTAGTAACTAAATTAGTGATTTTTATTTTAATATTTTTATATTGTTTTTGTTAATTGTTATTTAGTTAGTGGATTTAGTGGATTAGTAGGGTTATAAGTTAATTGTTTAGTGTAATTAGTGGGTTAGTGGCCTATGTTTATAGTTGAAGTGTAATCTTATAAATAGGCATATGTAATTTGTTTTTATGGGAAATTTAGAAATGAAATTTATATGTTCCAGATCCTAAAAATTTGCCCAACAGTGGTATCAGAGTCTTTATTGGTCATGAGTCCGTGATATTTTTGCCTCACATATTTAATGAACAAAGTTATCAATTACGGACATAAGAAACAAGATTGAAGTTTGCAAATGATCAAGCAAATTTGGCACAAGGGAAGGCATCTTTTTTTTCATAGTTGGAGACAAGTGCTCCAAAAGAAAAAACTTAATGGTAGAAGATTGATGAAAGAGTGCATAAATAATTGAAGTTTGATGACAGAGTGAATCGATAATTGAAGGTTGATGACAGAGTGCATTAAAATTTAAGTTTGATGAGGTAATACATCAAGAACTGAAAATTGATGAGAGAGTGCATTAAGAATTGAAGAGAAAGTGCTTCAAGAATATGCATTGGAGAGAAGTGCTCTAATAAAAACAAAATGTAATGATTTTGAATCACGGGAGCATGGTACAGAATTGATTAAAAATCGTTAATTTTTTTGTAGTAACTAAATTAGAGAATTTTATTTTAACATGTTTATATTGTTTTTGTTAATTGTTATTTAGTTAGTGGATTAGTAGGGTTATAAGTTAATTGTTTAGTGGAATTAGTTTGTTATTGGCCTAAGTTTATAATTGAAGTGTATGCTTATAAATAAGCATATGTAATTTGTTTTTATGGAAAATTTAGAAATGAAATTTATGTGCTCCTGAAACTAAAAATTTCCCCAACAGTGGAATTAGAGCCTTTATTGGTCATGATTCCACGAGATTTTTGCCTCACATATTCAATGGAGAAAGTTATCAATTTTATGTGGATATATGAAATGAGATTTAAGTTTGCGAATGATTAAGAAAATTTGGCACCAAAGAAGGCATCTGTTTTTTGATAGTTGGAGATAAGTGCTCCTAAAGAAAAAAATTTAATGCAGATGATTGATGAGAGAATCGATCAATAATTGATGTTTGATGACATAGTGCATCAATAATTGAAGTTTGACGACAGAGTTCATCAAAATTGAAGTTTGATGAGATGGTACATCAAAAATTGAAAACCAATGAGAGAGTGCATCAATAATTGACGAGAAAGTGCTTCAAGAATTTGCATTGGAGAGAAGAGCTCCAATAAAAATTAAATGTGCATGATTTTGAATCACGGGAGAATGTTAGAGAATTGATTCAAAATCATTAATTTTTATGTAGTATCTAAATTAGTGAATTTTATTTTAACATGTTTATATTGTTTTTGTTAATTGTTATTTAGTTAGTGGATTAGTTGGGTTATAAGTTAAATGCTTAGTTGAATTAGTTTGTTAATGGACTAAGTTTATAATTAAAGTGTAAGCTTATAAATAGGCATATGTAATTTGTTTTTATGGAAAATTTAGAAATGAAATTTATGTGTTCCTGATCCTAAAAATTTCCCCAATAGTGGTATTAAAGCATTTATTGGTCACGAGTACGTGAGATTTTCGCTTCACATATTCAATGGAGAAAGTTATCAATTATATATGGACATATGAAACAAGATTGAAGTTTGCAAATGATCAAGAAAATTTGGCACCAAAGAAGGCATCACTTTTTTGATAGTTGGAGACAAGTGCTCCAAAAGAAAAAATTTAATGGTAGAAGATTGTTGAGAGAATGCATCAATGATTAAAGTTGGATGACATAGTGCATCAATAATTGAAGTTTGATGATAGAGTTCATCAAAATTGAAGTTTTATGAGGTGGTGCATCAAAAATTGAAAATTGATGAGAGAGTGCATCAATAATTGAAGAGAAAGTGCTTCAAGAATATGCATTGGAGAGAAGTGCCCCAATAAAAATTAAATGTGCATGACTTTGAATCAAGGGAGCATGTTAGAGAATTGATTTAAAATCATTAATTTTTATGCAGTAACTAAATTAGTGAATTTTATTTTAACATGTTTATATTGTTTTTGTTAATTGTTATTTAGTTATTGGTTTAGTGGGGTTATAAGTTAATTGTTTAGTGGAATTTATTTTTTATTGGCCTAAGTTTTTAATTGAAGTGTAAGCTTATAAATAGGAATATGTAATTTTTTTATGGAAAATTTAGAAATGAAATTTATGTGTTCCTGATCTTAAAAATTTCCCCAACAGTGGTATTAGAGCCTTTATTGGTCACGAGTCCGTGAGATTTTCGCTTCACATATTCAATAGAGAAAGTTATCAATTGTAGATGGACATATCAAACAAGATTGAAGTTTGCCAAAAATCAAGAAATTTTGGCACCAAAGAAGGCATCTCTTTTTTGATAGATGGAGACAAGTGCTCCAAAAGAAAAAATTTAATGGCAGAAGATTGATGAGAGAATGCATCAATAATTGAAGTTTGATGACATAGTGCATCAATAATTGAAGTTTGATGACAGAGTTCATCAAAATAGAATTTTGATGAGATGGTGCATCAAAAATTAAAAACTGATGAGAGAGTGCATCAATAATTGAAGAGAAAGTGCTTCAAGAATATGCATTGGAGAGAAGTGCTCCAATAAAAATTAAATGCGCATGATTTTGAATCACGGAAGCATGTTAGAGAATTGATTCAAAATCATTAATTTTTATGTAGTGACTAAATTAGTTAATTTTATTTGAACGTGTTTATATTATTTTTGGTAATTGTTATTTAGTTAGTGGATTAGTGGGGTTATAAGTTAATTTTTTAGTGGAATTTATTTGTTATTGTCCAAAGTTTATAATTGAACTGTAAGCTTATAAATAGGCATATGTAGTTTTTTTTATATAAAATTTAGAAATGAAATTTATGTGTTCCTTATCCGGAAAATTTCTCCAACAGTGGTATTAGAGCCTTTATTGGACACGAGTCCGTGAGATTTTTGCTTCACATATTCAATGGAGAAAGTTATCAATTATTTATAGACATATAAAACAAGATTGAAGTTTTTAAATGATCAAGCAAATTTGTCAAAAGAGAAGGCATCTTTTTTTTTATAGTTGGAGATAAGTGCTCCAAAAGAAAAAATTTAAAGGAAGAAGATTGATGAGAGGGTGCATCAATAATTTAAGTTTGGTGACATAGTGCATCAAAACTTAAGTTTTATGAGTTAGTGCATCATGAATTGAAAGTTGATGAGATAGTGCATCAAGAATTGAAGATAAAGTGCTTCTAAAATATATATTAGAGAGAAGTGCTCCAATAAAAATTAAATGTGTATGATTTTTAATCAAGGGAGCTTGTTAGAGAATTGATTCAAAATTATTAATTTTTATGTAGTAACTAAATTAGTGATTTTTATTTTAATATTTTTATATTGTTTTTGTTAATTGTTATTTAGTTAGTGGATTTAGTGGATTAGTAGGGTTATAAGTTAATTGTTTAGTGTAATTAGTGGGTTAGTGGCCTATGTTTATAGTTGAAGTGTAATCTTATAAATAGGCATATGTAATTTGTTTTTATGGGAAATTTAGAAATGAAATTTATATGTTCCAGATCCTAAAAATTTGCCCAACAGTGGTATCAGAGTCTTTATTGGTCATGAGTCCGTGATATTTTTGCCTCACATATTTAATGAACAAAGTTATCAATTACGGACATAAGAAACAAGATTGAAGTTTGCAAATGATCAAGCAAATTTGGCACAAGGGAAGGCATCTTTTTTTTCATAGTTGGAGACAAGTGCTCCAAAAGAAAAAACTTAATGGTAGAAGATTGATGAAAGAGTGCATAAATAATTGAAGTTTGATGACAGAGTGAATCGATAATTGAAGGTTGATGACAGAGTGCATTAAAATTTAAGTTTGATGAGGTAATACATCAAGAACTGAAAATTGATGAGAGAGAGAATTAAGAATTGAAGAGAAAGTGCTTCAAGAATATGCATTGGAGAGAAGTGCTCTAATAAAAACAAAATGTAATGATTTTGAATCAAGGGAGCATGGTACAGAATTGATTAAAAATCGTTAATTTTTTTGTAGTAACTAAATTAGAGAATTTTATTTTAACATGTTTATATTGTTTTTGTTAATTGTTATTTAGTTAGTGGATTAGTAGGGTTATAAGTTAATTGTTTAGTGGAATTAGTTTGTTATTGGCCTAAGTTTATAATTGAAGTGTATGCTTATAAATAAGCATATGTAATTTGTTTTTATGGAAAATTTAGAAATGAAATTTATGTGCTCCTGAAACTAAAAATTTCCCCAACAGTGGAATTAGAGCCTTTATTGGTCATGATTCCACGAGATTTTTGCCTCACATATTCAATGGAGAAAGTTATCAATTTTATGTGGATATATGAAATGAGATTTAAGTTTGCGAATGATTAAGAAAATTTGGCACCAAAGAAGGCATCTGTTTTTTGATAGTTGGAGATAAGTGCTCCTAAAGAAAAAAATTTAATGCAGATGATTGATGAGAGAATCGATCAATAATTGATGTTTGATGACATAGTGCATCAATAATTGAAGTTTGACGACAGAGTTCATCAAAATTGAAGTTTGATGAGATGGTACATCAAAAATTGAAAACCAATGAGAGAATGCATCAATAATTGACGAGAAAGTGCTTCAAGAATTTGCATTGGAGAGAAGAGCTCCAATAAAAATTAAATGTGCATGATTTTGAATCACGGGAGAATGTTAGAGAATTGATTCAAAATCATTAATTTTTATGTAGTATCTAAATTAGTGAATTTTATTTTAACATGTTTATATTGTTTTTGTTAATTGTTATTTAGTTAGTGGATTAGTTGGGTTATAAGTTAAATGCTTAGTTGAATTAGTTTGTTAATGGACTAAGTTTATAATTAAAGTGTAAGCTTATAAATAGGCATATGTAATTTGTTTTTATGGAAAATTTAGAAATGAAATTTATGTGTTCCTGATCCTAAAAATTTCCCCAATAGTGGTATTAAAGCATTTATTGGTCACGAGTACGTGAGATTTTCGCTTCACATATTCAATGGAGAAAGTTATCAATTATATATGGACATATGAAACAAGATTCAAGTTTGCAAATGATCAAGAAAATTTGGTATAAGAGAAGGCATCTCTTTTTTGATAGTTGTAGGCAAGTGCTCCAAAAGAAAAAATTTAATGGAAGAAGATTGATGAGATAGTGCATCAATAATTAAAGTTTGATGATATAGTGCATCAATAATTGAAGTTTGTTGATAGAGTTCATCAAAATAGATGTTTGATGAGATAGTGCATCAAGAATTAAAAATTGATGAGAGAGTGCATCAATAATTGAAGAGAAAGTGCTTCAAGAATATGCATTGGAGAGAAGTGCTCTAATAAAAACTAAATGTGAATGATTTTGAATCACGGAAGCATGGTACAGAATTGATTAAAAATCATTAATTTTTTTGTAGTAACTAAATTAGAGAATTTTATTTTAACATGTTTATATTGTTTTTGTTAATTGTTATTTAGTTAGTGGATTAGTAGGGTTATAAGTTAATTGTTTAGTGGAATTAGTTTGTTATTGGCCTAAGTTAATAATTGAAGTGTATGCTTATAAATAAGCATATGTAATTTGTTTTTATGGAAAATTTAGAAATGAAATTTATGTGCTCCTGATCCTAAAAATTTCCCCAACAGTGGTATTAGAGCCTTTATTGGTCATGAGTTAATGAGATTTTCGCCTCACATATTCAATGGAGAAAGTTATCAATTATATGTGGACATATGAAACAATTTTGAAGTTTGCAAATGATCAAGAAAATTTGGCACAAGGGAAGGCATCTCTTTTTGATAGTTGGAGACAAGTGCTCCAAAAGTAAAAAATTTAATCTAAGAATATTGATGAGAGAGTGCATCAATAAATGAAGTTTGATGACAGAGTGCATCAAAATTAAAGTTTGATGAGATAGTGCATCAAGAATTTAAAATTGATGAGAGGGGGCATCAATAATTGAAGAGAAAATGCTTCAAGAATATCCTTATGAGAGAAGTGCTCCAATAAGAATTAAATGTGCATGATATTGAATCAAGGGAGCATGTTAGAGATTTGATTCAAAATCATTAAATTTCATGTAGTAACTAAATTAATGAAGTTTATATTAACATGTTTATATTGTTTTTGTTAATTTTTATTTAGTTAGTGGATTAGTGGGTTTATAATTTAATTTTTTAGTGGAATTAGATTGTTATTGGCCTAAGTTTATAATTGAAGTGTAAGCTTATAAATAGGCATATGTAATTTATTTTTATGGAAAATTTAGAAATGAAATTTATGTGTTCCTGATCCTAAAAATTTCCCTAACTGTTGTATTAGAGCATTTATTGGTCACGAGTCCGTGAGATTTTCGCTTCACATATTCAATGGAGAATGTTATTAATTTATATATGGACATATGAAACAAGATTGAAGTTTACAAATGATCAAGAAAAATTGGCATAAGAGAAGGCATCTCATTTTTGATAGTTGGAGATAAGTGCTCCAAAAGAAAAAATTTAATGTCAGAAGATTGATGAGAGAGTGCATAAATGATTGACGTTTGATGACATAGTGCATCAATAATTGAAGTTTTTTGAAAGAGTTCATCAAAATTGAAGTTTGATGAGATAGTGCATCAAGAATTGAAAATTAATGAGAGAATGCATCAATAATTGAAGAGAAAGTGCTTCAAGAATATGCATTGGAGAGAAGTGCTCTAATAAAAACTAAATGTGAATGATTTTCAATCACGGGAGCATGGTGCAAAATTGATTAAAAATCATTAATTTTTATGTAGTAACTAAATTAGAGAATTTTATTTTAACATGTTTATATTGTTTTTGTTAATTGTTATTTAGTTAGTAGATTAGTGGGCTTATAAGTAAATTGTTTTGTGGAATTAGTTTGTTATTGGCCTAAGTTTATAATTTAAGTGTAAGCTTATAAATAGGCATATGTAATTTGATTTTATAAAAAATTTAGAAATGAAATTTATGTGTTCGTGATCCTAAAAATTTCCCAAACAGTGGTATTAGAGCCTTTATTGGTCATGAGTCTGCGAGATTTTCACCTCACATATTAAATGGAGAAAGTTATCAATTATATGTGGACGTATGAAACAATTTTAAAGTTTGCAAATGATCAGGAAAATTTGGCACAAGAGAAGGCATTTGTTTTTTGATAGTTGGAGACAAGTGCTCCAAAAGTAAAAAAATTTAATCTTAGAATATTAATGAGAGAGTGCATCAATAATTGAAGTTTGATGACAGAGTGCATCAAAATTAAAGTTTGATGAGATAGTGCATCAAGAATTTAAAATTGACGAGAGAGGGCATCAATAATTGAAGACAAAATACTTCAAGAATATCCTTAGGAGAGAAGTGCTGCAATAAGAATTAAATGTGCATGATATTGAACCAAGGGAGCATGTTAGAGATTTGATTCAAAATCATTAAATTTTATGTAGTAACTAAATTAATGAAGTTTATATTAACATATTTATATTGTATTTGTTAATTTTTATTTAGTTAGTGGATTAGTGGGTTTATAATTTAATTGTTTAGTGAAATTAGATTGTTATTGGCCTAAGTTTATAATTGAACTGTAAGCTTATAAATAGGCATATGTAATTTATTTTTATGGAAAATTTAGAAATGAAATTTATGTGTTCCTGATCCTAAAAATTTCCCCAACAGTGGTATTAGATCATTTATTGGTCACGAGTACGTGAGATTTTTGCTTCACATATTCAATGGAGAATGTTATCATTTATATATGGACATATGAAACAAGATTCAAGTTTGCAAATGATCAAGAAATTTTGGCATAAGAGAAGGCATACCTTTTTTGATAGTTGAAGGCAAGTGCTCCAAAAGAAAAAATTTAATGGAAGAAGATTGATGAGACAGTGCATCAATAATTAAAGTTTGATGACATAGTGCATCAATATTTGAAGTTTGTTGATAAAGTTCATCAAAATTGAAGTTTGATGAGATAGTGCATCAAGAATTGAAAATTGATGAGAGAATGCATCAATAATTGAAGAGAAAGTGCTTCAAGAATATGCATTGGAGAGAAGTGCTCTAATAAAAACTAAATGTGAATGATTTTGAATCACGGGAGCATGGTGCAGAATTGATTAAAAATCATTAATTTTTATGTAGTAACTAAATTAAAGAATTTTATTTTAACATGTTTATATTGTTTTTGTTAATTGTTATTTAGTTAGTGGATTAGTGGGGTTATAAGTTAATTGTTTAGTGGAATTAGTTTGTTATTGGCCTAAGTTTATAATTGAAGTGTATGCTTATAAATAAGCATATGTAATTTGTATTTATGGAAAATTTAGAAATGAAATTTATGTGCTCCTGATCCTAAAAATTTCCCCAACAGTGGTATTAGAGCCTTTATTGGTCATGAGTTAATGAGATTTTTGCCTCACATATTCAATGGAGAAAGTTATCAATTATACGTGGACATATGAAACAAGATTGAGGTTTGCAAATGATCAAGAAAATTTGGCACAAGAGAAGGCATCTCTTTTTATATAGTTGGAGACAAGTGCTCTAAAAAAAATTTAATGGTAGAATATTGATGAGAGAGTGCATCAATAATTGATGTTTGATGACAGAGTGCATCAAAATTACAGCTTAATGAGATAGTGCATCAAGAATATAAAATTGATGAGATAGTGCATCAATAATTGAAGAGAAAATGCTTCAAAAATATGCATTGGAGAGAGGTGCTCCAATAAAAATTAAATGTGCATGATTTTGAATCAAGGGAGCATGTTAGAGAAATGATTCAAAATCATTAATTTTTATGTAGTAACTAAATTAGAGAATTTTATTTTAACATGTTTATATTGTTTTTCTTAATTGTTATTTAGTTAGTAGATTAGTGGGCTTATAAGTAAATTGTTTAGTGAAATTAGTTTGTTATTGGCCTAAGTTTATAATTTAAGTGTAAGCTTATAAATAGGCATATGTAATTTGATTTTATAGAAAATTTAGAAATGAAATTTATGTGTTCCTGATCCTAAAAATTTCCCAAACAGTGGTATTAGAGCCTTTATTGGTCATGAGTCTGCGAGATTTTCACCTCACATATGAAATGGAGAAAGTTATCAATTATATGTGGACATATGAAACAATTTTAAGGTTTGCAAATGATCAGGAAAATTTGGCACAAGAGAAGGCATCTCTTTTTTGATAGTTGGAGACAAGTGCTCTAAAAGTAAAAAAATTTAATCTTAGAATATTGATGAGAGAGTGCATCAATAATTGAAGTTTGATGACAGAGTGCATCAAAATTAAAGTTTGATGAGATAGAGCATCAAGAATTTAAAATTGATGAGAGAGGGCATCAATAATTGAACAGAAAATGCTTCAAGAATATCCTTAGGAGAGAAGTGCTCCAATAAGAATTAAATGTGCATGATATTGAACCAAGGGAGCATGTTAGAGATTTGATTCAAAATCATTAAGTTTTATGTAGTAACTAAATTAATGAAGTCTATATTAACATGTTTATATTGTTTTTGTTAATTTTTATTTAGTTAGTGGATTAGTGGGTTTATAATTTAATTGTTTAGTGGAATTAGATTGTTATTGGCCTAAGTTTATAATTGAAGTGTAAGCTTATAAATAGGCATATGTAATTTATTTTTATGGAAAATTTAGAAATGAAATTTATGAGTTCCTGATCCTAAAAATTTCCCTAACTGTTGTATTAGAGCATTTATTGGTCACGAGTCCGTGAGATTTTCACTTCACATATTCAATGGAGAATGTTATTAATTTATATATGAACATATGAAACAAGATTGAAGTTTACAAATGATCAAGAAATTTTAGCATAAGAGAAGGCATCTCTTTTTTGATAGTTAGAGACAAGTGCTCCAAAAGAAAAAATTTAATGTCAGAAGATTGATGAGAAAGTGAATCAATAATTGAAGTTTGATGAGATAGTGCATCAAGAATTGAAAATTAATGAGAGAGTGCTTCAATAATTGAAGAGAAAGTGCTTTGAGAAAATGCATTGTAGAGAAGTGGTCCAATAAAAATTAAATGTGCATGATTTTGAATCATGGGATAATGTTAGATAATTTACTCAAAATCATTAATTTTTTTGTGGTAACTAAATTAGTGAATTTTATTTTAACATGTTTCTATTGTTTTTGTTAATTGTTATTTAGTTATTGGACTAGTGGGGTTATAAGTTAATTGTTTAGTGGAATTAGTTTGTTGTTGGCTTATGTTTATAATTGAAGTGTAAGCTTATAAATAGGCATATGTAATTTGTTTTTATGGAAAATTTAGAAATGAAATTTATGTGTTCCTAATCCTAAAAATTTCCCAAATAGTGGTATTAGAGCCTTTATTGGTCATGATAAATGGAGAAAGTTATCAATTATATGTGGACATATGAAACAAGTTTAAAGTTTGCAAATGATCAAGAAAATTTGGCAAAAGAGAAAGCATCTCTTTTATGATAGTTGGAGACAAGTGCTCCAAAAGAAAAAAATTTAATGGTAGAATATTGATGAGAGAGTGCATCAATAATTGATGTTTGATGACTGAGTGCATCAAAATTAAAGTTTGATGAGATAGTGCACCAAGAATTTAAAATTGATGAGAGAGGGCATCAATAATTGAAGAGAAAATGCTTCAAGAATATGCATTGGAGAGAAGTGCTCCAATAAAAATTAAATGTGCTTGCTTTTAAATCAAGGAAGCATGTTAGAGAATTGATTCTAAATCATTAAATTTCATGTAGTAACTAAATTAATGAATTTTTTTTAACATGTTATTGGCCTAAGTTTATAATGGAAGTGTAAGCTGATAAATAGGCATATGTAATTTGTTTTTATTGAAAATTTAGAAATGAAATTTATGTGTTCCTGATCCTAAAAATTTCCCCAACAGTCGTATTAGAGCATTTATTGGTCACGAGTTTGTGAGATTTTTGCTTCACATATTCAATGGAGAAAGTTGTCAATTATATATGGACATATGAAACAAGATTCAAGTTTGCAAATGATCAAGAAAATTTGGCATAAGAGAAGGCATCTCTTTTTTGATAGTTGGAGGCAAATGCACCAAAAGAAAAAATTTAATTGAAGAAGATTGATGAGAGAGTGCATCAATAATTGAAGTTTGATTACATAATGCATCAATAATTAAAGTTCATTGATAGAGTTCATCAAAATTTAAGTTTGATGAGAGAGTGCATCAAAAATTGAAAATTGATGAGAGAGTGCATCAATAATTGAAGAGAAAGTGCTTCAAGAATATGCATTGGAGAGAAGTGCTCTAATAAAAACTAAATGTGCTTGATTTTGAATCACGGGAGCATGGTACAAAATTGATTAAAAATCATTAATTTTTATGGAGTAACTAAATTAGAGAATTTTATTTTAACATGTTTATATTGTTTTTGTTAATTGTTATTTAGTTAGTGGATTAGTGGGGTTATAAGTTAATTGTTTAATGGAATTAGTTTGTTATTGGCCTAAGTTTATAATTGAAGTGTAAGCTTATAAATATGCATATGTAATTTGTTTTTATGGAAAATTTAGAAATGAAATTTATGTGTTCCTGATCCTAAAAATTTCCCCAACTTGGTATTAGTACATTTATTGGTTACGAGTCCATGAGATTTCGCTTCACATATTCAATGGAGAATGTTATTAATTTATATATGGACATATGAAACAAGATTGAAGTTTTCAAACGATCAAGAAAATTTGGCATAAGAGAAGGCATCTCTTTTTTGATAGTTGGAGACAAGTGCTCCAAAATAAAAAATTTAAAGTCAAAAGATTGATGAGAGAGTGCATCAATAATTGAAGTTTGATGACATAGTGCATCAATAATTGAAGTTTGTTGAAAGAGTTTATCAAAATTGAAGTTTGATGAGATAGTGCATCAAGAATAGAAAATTGATGAGAGAGTGCTTCAATAATTGAAGAGAAAGTGCTTCAAGAAAATGCATTGTAGAGAAGTGCTCTAATAAAAATTAAATGTGCATGATTTTGAATAACGGGATAATGTTAGAGAATTTATTCAAAATCATTAATTTTTCTGTGGTAACTAAATTAGTTAATTTTATTTTAACATGTTTATATTGTTTTTGTTAATTGTTATTTAGTTGTTGGATTAGTGGGGTTATAAGTTAATTGTTTAGTGGAATTAGTTTGTTATTGGCTTATGTTTATAATTGAAGTGTAAGCTTAGAAATAGGCATATGTAATTTATTTTTATGGAAAATTTAGAAATGAAATTTATGTGTTCCTGATCCTAAAAATTTCCCATATAGTGGTATTAGAGCCTTTATTGGTCACGAGTCTGCGAGATTGTCACCTCACATATTCAATGGAGAAAGTTATCAATTATATATGGACATATGAAACAAGATTAAAGTTTGCAAATGATCAAGAAAATTCGGCACAAGAGAAGGCTTCTCTTATTTGATAGTTGGAGACAAGTGTTCCAAAAGGGAAAAATTTAATTGTAGAATATTGATGAGAGAGTGCATCAATAATTGAAGTTTGATGACAGAGTGCATGAATAATTGAAGTTTGTTGAAAGAGTTTATCAAAATTGTAGTTTGATGAGATAGTGCATCCAGAATAGAAAATTGATGAGAGAGTGCTTTAATAATTGAAGAGAAAGTGCTTCAAGAAAATGCATTGTAGAGAAGTGCTCTAATAAAAATCAAATGTGCATGATTTTGAATCACAGGATAATATTAGAGAATTTATTTAAAATCATTAATTTTTCTGTGGTAACTAAATTAGTTAATTATATTTTAACATGTTTATATTGTTTTTGTTAATTGTTATTTAGTTATTGGATTAGTGGGGTTATAAGTTAATTGTTTAGTGGAATTAGTTTGTTATTGGCTTATGTTTATAATTGAAGTGTAAGCTTATAAATAGGCATATGTAATTTGTTTTTATGGAAAATTTAGAAATGAAATTTATGTGTTCCTGATCCTAAAAATTTCCCATATAGTGGTATTAGAGCCTTTATTGGTCACGAGTCTGCGAGATTGTCACCTCACATATTCAATGGAGAAAGTTATCAATTATATGTGGATATATGAAACAAGATTAAAGTTTGCAAATGATCAAGAAAATTCGGCACAAGAGAAGGCTTCTCTTTTTTGATAGTTGGAGACAAGTGCTCCAAAAGGGAAAAATTTAATTGTAGAATATTGATGAGAGAGTGCATCAATAATTAAAGTTTGATGATAGAGTGCATCAAAATTACAGTTTGATGAGATAGTGCATCAACAAATTAAAATTGATGAGAGAGTGCATCAATAATTGAAGAAAAAATGCTTCAAGAATATGCATTGGAGAGAAGTGCTCCAATAAAAATTAAATGTGCACGATTTTGAATCAAGAGAGAATATTAGAGAATTGATTCAAAATCATTAATTTTTCTGTAGTAACTAAATTAATGAAGTTTATATTAACATGTTTGTATTATTTTTGTTAATTTTTATTTAGTTAGTGGATTAGTGGGTTTATAATTTAATTGTTTAATGGAATTAGATTGTTATTGGCATAAGTTTATAATTGAAGTGTAAGCTTATAAATAGGCATATGTAATTTGATTTTATAGAAAATTTAGAAATGAAATTTATGTGTTCCTGATCCTAAAAATTTCCCAAACAGTGGTATTAGAGCCTTTATTGGTCATGAGTCTGTGAGATTTTCACCTCACATATTAAATGGAGAAAGTTATCAATTATATGTGGACATATGAAACAATTTTAAAGTTTGCAAATGATCAGGAAAATTTGGCACAAGAGAAGGCATCTCTTTTTTGATAGTTGGAGACAAGTGCTCCAAAAGTAAAAAAAATTAATCTTAGAATATTGATGAGAGAGTGCATCAATAATTGAAGTTTGATGACAGAGTGCATCAAAATTAAAGTTTGATGAGATAGTGCATCAAGAATTTTAATTGATGAGAGAGGGCATCAATAATTGAAGAGAAAATGCTTCAAGAATATCCTTAGGAGAGAAATGCTCCTATAAGAATTAAATGAGCATGATATTAAACCAAGGGAGCATGTTAGAGATTTGATTCAAAATCATTAAATTTTATGTAGTAACTAAATTAATGAAGTTTATATTAACATGTTTATATTGTTTTTGTTAATTTTTATTTAGTTAGTGGATTAGTGGGTTTATAATTTAATTGTTTAGTGGAATTAGATTGTTATTGGCCTAAGTTTATAATTGAAGTGTAAGCTTATAAATAGGCATATGTAATTTATTTTTATGGAAAATTTAGAAATGAAATTTATGTGTTCCTGATCCTAAAAATTTCCATAACTGTTGTATTAGGGCATTTATTGGTCACGAGTCCGTGAGATTTTCGCTTCACATATTCAATGGAGAATGTTATTAATTTATATATGAACATATGAAAGAAGATTGAAGTTTACAAATGATCAAGAAATTTTTGCATAAGAGAAGGCATCTCTTTTTTGATAGTTAGAGACAAGTGCGCCAAAAGAAAAAATTTAATGTCAGAAGATTGATGAGAAAGTGCATCAATAATTGAAGTTTGATGAGATAGTGCATCAAGAATTGAAAATTAATGAGAGAGTGCTTCAATAATTGAAGAGAAAGTTCTTTAAGAAAATGCATTGTAGAGAAGTGCTCCAATAAAAATTAAATGTGCATGATTTTGAATCATGGGATAATGTTAGAGAATTTACTCAAAATCATTAATTTTTCTATGGTAACTAAATTAGTGAATTTTATTTTAACATGTTTCTATTGTTTTTGTTAATTGTTATTTAGTTATTGGATTAGTGGGATTATAAGTTAATTGTTTAGTGGAATTAGATTGTTATTGGCCTAAGTTTATAATTGAAGTGTAAGCTTACAAATAGGCATATGTAATTTGTTTTTATGGAAAATTTAGAATTGAAATTTATGTGTTCCTAATCCTAAAAATTTCCCAAACAGTGGTATTAAAACCTTTATTGGTCATGATAAATGGAGAAAGTTATCAATTATATGTGGACATATGAAACAAGTTTAAAGTTTGCAAATGATCAAGAAAATTTGGCAAAAGAGAAGGCATCTCTTTTATGATAGTTGGAGACAAGTGCTCCAAAAGAAAAAAATTTAATGGTAGAATATTGATGAGAGAGTGCATCAATAATTGATGTTTGATGACTGAGTGCATCAAAATTAAAGTTTGATGAGATAGTGCATCAAGAATTTAAAATTGATGAGAGAGGTTATCAATAATTGAAGAGAAAAAGCTTCAAGAATATGCATTGGAGAGAAGTGCTCCAATAAAAATTAAATGTGCATGCTTTTAAATCAAGGAAGCATGTTAGAGAATTGATTCTAAATCATTAAATTTCATGTAGTAAATAAATTAATGAATTTTTTTTAACATGTTTATATTGTTTTTGTTAATTGTTATTTAGTTATTGGATTAGTGGGTTTATAAGTTAATTGTTTAGTGGAATTAGTTTGTTATTGGCCTAAGTTTATAATGGAAGTGTAAGCTTATAAATAGGCATAGGTAATTTGTTTTTATGGAAAATTTAGAAATGAAATTTATGTGTTCCTGATCCTAAAAATTTCCCCAACAGTCGTATTAGTGCATTTATTGGTCACGAGTCCGTGAGATTTTCGCTTCACATATTCAATGGAGAAAAATGTCAATTATATATGGACATATGAAACAAGATTCAAGTTTGCAAATGATCAAGAAAATTTGGCATAAGAGAAGGCATCTCTTTTTTGATAGTTGGAGGAAAATGCTCCAAAAGAAAAAATTTAATTGAAGAAGATTGATGAGAGAGTGCATCAATAATTGAAGTTTGATGACATAGTGCATCAATAATGGAAGTTTATTGATAGATTTCATCAAAATTTAAGTTTGATGAGATAGTGCATCAAGAATTGAAAATTGATGAGAGAGTGCATCAATAATTGAAGAGAAAGTGCTTCAACAATATGCATTGGAGAGAAGTGCTCTAATAAAAACTAAATGAGCATGATTTTGAATCATTGGAGCATGGTACAGAATTGATTAAAAATCATTAATTTTTATGTAGTAACTAAATTAGAGAATTTTATTTGAACATGTTTATATTGTTTTTGTTAGTTGTTATTTAGTTAGTGGATTAGTGGGGTTATAAGTTAATTGTTTAGTGGAATTAGTTTGTTATTGGCTTATGTTTATAATTGAAGTGTATGCTTATAAATAGGCATATGTAATTTGTTTTTATGGAAAATGTAGAAATGAAATTTATGTGTTCCTGATCCTAAAAATTTCCCCAACTGTGGTATTAGTGCATTTATTGGTTACGAGTCCATGAGATTTCGCTTCACATATTCAATGGAGAATGTTATTAATTTATATATGGACATATGAAACAAGATTGAAGTTTTCAAACGATCAAGAAAATTTGGCTTAAGAGAAGGCATCTCTTTTTTGATAGTTGGAGACAAGTGCTCCAAAAGAAAAAAATTTAATGTCAGAAGATTGATGAGAGAGTGCATCAATAATTGATGTTTGATGACATAATGCATCAATAATTGAAGTTTGTTGAAAGAGTTTATCAAAATTGAAGTTTGATGAGATAGTGCATCAAGAATAGAAAATTGATGAGAGAGTGCTTCAATAATTGAAGAGAAAGTGCTTCAAGAAAATGCATTGTAGAGAAGTGCTCTAATAAAAATTAAATGTGCATGATTTTGAATCACGGGATAATGTTATAGAATTTATTTAAAATCATTAATTTTTCTGTGGTAACTAAATTAGTTAATTTTATTTTAACATGGTTATATTGTTTTTGTTAATTGTTATTTAGTTATTGGATTAGTGGGGTTATAAGTTAATTGTTTAGTGGAATTAGTTTGTTATTGGCTTATGTTTATAATTGAAGTGTAAGCTTATAAATAGACATATGTAATTTGTTTTTATGGAAAATTTAGAAATGAAATTTATGTGTTCCTGATCCTAAAAATTTCCCATATAGTGGTATTAGAGCCTTTTTTGGTCACGAGTTTGCGAGATTGTCACCTCACATATTCAGTGGAGAAAGTTATCAATTATATCTGGACATATGAAACAAGATTAAAGTTTGCAAATGATCAAGAAAATTCGGCACAAGAGAAGGCTTCTCTTTTTTGATAGTTGGAGACAAGTGCTCCAAAAGGGAAAAATTTAATGGTAGAATATTGATGAGAGAGTGCATCAATAATTGAAGTTTGATGACAGAGTGCATCAAAATTACAGTTTGATGACATAGTGCATCAACAAATTAAAATTTATGAGAGAGTGCATCAATAATTGAAGAAAAAATGCCTCAAGAATATGCATTGGAGAGAAGTACTCCAATAAAAATTAAATGTGCATGATTTTGAATCAAGAGAGCATGTTAGAGAATTGATTCAAAATCATTAATTTTTATGTTGTAACTAAATTTGAGAATTTTATTTTAACATGTTTATATTGTTTTTGTTAATTGTTATTTAGTTAGTAGATTAGTTGGCTTATATGTAAATTGTTTAGTGGAATTAGATTGTTATTGGCCTAAGTTTATAATTGAAGTGTAAGCTTGTAAATAGGCATATGTAATTTGTTTTTATGGAAAATTTAGAAATGAAATTTATGTGTTTCTGATACTAAAAATTTCCCAAATAGTGGTATTAGAGCCTTCATTGGTCATGAGTCTGCGAGATTTTCACCTCACATATTAAATGGAGAAAGTTATCAATTATATGTTGACATATGAAACAAGTTTAAAGTTTGCAAATGATCAAGAAAATTTGGCACAAGAGAAGGCATCTCCTCTATGATAGTTGGAGAAAAGTGCTCCAAAAGAAAAAAATTTAATGGTACAATATTGATGAGAGTGTGCATCCATAATTGAAGTTTGATGACTGTGTGCATCAAAATTAAAGTTTGATGAGATAGTGCATCAAGAATTTTAATTGATGAGAGACGGCATCAATAATTGAAGAGAAAATGCTTCAAGAATATGCATTGGAAAGAAGTGCTCCAATAAAAACTAAATGTGCATGATTTTGAATCAAGGGAGCATGTTAGAGAATTGATTCTAAATCATTAAATTTCATGTAGTAACTAAATTAATGAATTTTATTTTAACATTTTTATATTGTTTTTGTTAATTGTTATTTAGCTAGTGGATTAGTGGGTTTATAAGTTAATTGTTTAGTGGAATTAGTTTGTTATTGGCCTAAGTTTATAATTGAAGTGTAAGCTTATAAATAGGCATATGTAATTTGTTTTTATGGAAAATTTAGAAATGAAATTTATGTGTTCCTGATCCTAAAAATTTCCCCAACAGTGGTATTATATCATTTATTGGTCACGAGTACGTGAGATTTTCGCTTCACATATTCAATGGAGAAAGTTATCAATTATATATGGACATATAAAACAAGATTCAAGTTTGCAAATGATCAAGAAAATTTGGCCTAAGAGAAGGCATCTCTTTTTTGATAGTTGGAGGCAAGTTCTCCAAAAGAAAAAATTTAATGGAAGAAGATTAATGAGAAAGTGCATCAATAATTAAAGTTTGATGACATAGTGCATCAATAATTGAAGATTGTTGATAGAGTTCATCAAAATTTAAGTTTGATGAGATAGTGCATCAAGAATTGAAAATTGATGAGAGAGTGCATCAATAATTGAAGAGAAAGTGCTTCTAGAATATGCATTGGAAAGAAGTGCTCTAATAAAAACTAAATGAGAATGATTTTGAATCATGGGAGCATGGTACAGAATTGATTAAAAATCATTAATTTTTATGTAGTAACTAAATTAGAGAATTTTATTTTAACATGTTTATATTGTTTTTGTTAATTGTTATTTTGTTAGTGGATTAGTGGGGTTATTAGTTAATTGTTTAGTGGAATTAGTTTGTTATTGGCCTATGTTTATAATTGAAGTGTATGCTTATAAATAAGCATATGTAATTTGTTTTTATGGAAAATTTAGAAATGAAATTTATGTGCTCCTGATCCTAAAAATTTCCTCAACAGTGGTATTAGAGCCTTTGTTGGTCATGAGTTAATGAGATTTTCGCCTCACATATTCAATGGAGAAAGTTATCAATTATATGTGGACATATGAAACAAGATTGAGGTTTGCAAATGATCAATAAAATTTGGCATAAGAGAAGGCATCTCTTTTTTGATAGTTGGAGACAAGTGCTCCAAAAGAAAAAATTTAATGGCAGATGATTAATGAGAGAGTGCATCAATATTTGAAGTTTGATGACATAGTGCATCAATAATTGAAGTTTGTTGACAGAGTTCATCAAAATTGAAGTTTGATGAGATAGTGCATCAAGAATATAAAATTGATGAGAGAGTGCTTCAATAATTGAAGAGAAAGTGCATCAAGAAAATGCATTAGAGAGAAGTGCTCCAATAAAAATTAAATGTGCATGATTTTTAATTCACGTGAGAATGTTAGAGAATTTATTCAAAATCATTAATTTTTACGTAGTAACTAAATTAGTGAATTTTATTTTAACATGTTTATATTGTTTTTGTTAATTGTTATTTTGTTAGTGGATTAGTGGAGTTATAAGTTAATTCTTTAGTTGAATTAGTTTGTTATTGGTCTAAGTTTATAATTAAAGTGTAAGCTTATAAATAGGCATATGTAATTTGTTTTTATCGAAAATTTAGAAATGAAATTTATGTGTTCCTGATCCTAACAATTTCCTCAATGGTGGTATTAGAGCCTTTATTGGTCATGAGTCTGCGAGATTTTCACCTCACATATTCAATGGAGAAAGTTATCAATTATATATGGACATATGAAACAAGATTGATGTTTTCAAATAATCCA
Organism: Excoecaria agallocha; assembly: GCA_037975025.1. Taxonomy (NCBI): domain Eukaryota; kingdom Viridiplantae; phylum Streptophyta; class Magnoliopsida; order Malpighiales; family Euphorbiaceae; genus Excoecaria; species Excoecaria agallocha. Next base: position 140,889 of record JBBPFJ010000179.1, read on the forward strand.
GAAAATTCGGCACAAGAGAAGGCATCTCTTTTTTGATAGTTGCAGACAAGTGCTCTAAAAGAAAAAAATTTAATGGTAGAATATTGATGAGATAGTGCATCAATAATTGAATTTTGTTGACAGAGTTCATCAAAATTGAAGTTTGATGAGATAGTGCATCAAGAATAGAAAATTGATGAGAGAGTGCTTCAATAATTGAAGAGAAAGTGCTTCAAGAAAATGCATTAGAGAGAAGTGCTTCAAGAAAATGCATTAGAGAGAAGTGCTCCAATAAAAATTAATTGTGCCTGATTTTTAATTCACGAGAGAATTTTAGAGAATTTATTCAAAATCATTAATTTTTATGTAGTAACTAAATTAGTGAATTTTATTTTATCATGTTTATATTTTTTTTATTAAGTGTTATTTTGTTAGTGGTTTAGTGGGGTTACAAGTTAATTCTTTTGTTGAATTAGTTTGTTATTGGCCTAAGTTTATAATTAAAGTGTAAGCTTATAAATAGGCATATGTAATTTGTTTTTATGGAAAATTTAGAAATGAAATTTATGTGTTCCTAATCCTAACAATTTCCCCAATAGTGGTATCAGAGCCTTTATTGGTCATGAGTCTGCGAGATTTTCGCGTCACATATTCAATGGAGAAAGTTATCAATTATATGTGGGTATATGAAACAAGATTGAGGTTTGCAAATGATCAAGAAAATTTGGCATAAGAGAAGGCATCCCTTTTTTGATAGTTGGAGACAAGTGCTCCAAAAGAAAAAATTTAATGGCAGAAATTGATGAGAGAGTGCATCAGTAATTGAAGTTTGATGACATAGTGGATCAATAATTGAAGTTTTTTGACAGAGTTCATCAAAATTGAAGTTTGTTGAGATAGTGCATCAAGAATAGAAAATTGATGAGAGAGTGCTTCAATAATTGAAGAGAAAGTGCTTCAACAAAATGCATTAGAGAGAAGTGCTCCAATAAAAATTAAATGTGCATGATTTTTAATTCACGAGAGAATTTTAGAGAATTTATTCAAAATCATTAATTTTTATGTAGTAAGTAAATTAGTGAATTTTATTTTATCATGTTTATATTTTTTTTTATTAATTGTTATTTTGTTAGTGGTTTAGTAGGGTTATAAGTTAATTCTTTTGTTGAATTAGTTTGTTATTGGCCTAAGTTTATAATTAAAGTGTAAGCTTATAAATAGGCATATGTAATTTGTTTTTATGGAAAATTTAGAAATGAAATTTATGTGTTCCTGATCCTAACAATTTCCGCAATAGTGGTATTAGAGCCTTTATTGGTCATGAGTCTGCGAGATTTTCGCGTCACATATTCAATGGAGAAAGTTATCAATTATATGTGGGCATATGAAACAAGATTGAGGTTTGTAAATGATCAAGAAAATTTGGCATAAGGGAAGGCATCCCTTTTTTTGATAGTTGGAGACAAGTGCTCCAAAAGAAAAAATTTAATGGCAGAAATTGATGAGAGAGTGCATCAGTAATTGAAGTTTGATGACATAGTGGATCAATAATTGAAGTTTGTTGATAGAGTTCATCAAAATTGAAGTTTGATGAGATAGTGCATCAAGAATAGAAAATTGATGAGAGAGTGCTTCAATAATTGAAGAGAAAGTGCTTCAAGAAAATGCATTAGAGAGAAGTGCTCCAATAAAAATTAAATGTGCATGATTTTGAATCAAGGGACCATGTTAGAGAATTGATTCAAAATCATTAAATTTCATGTAGTAACTAAATTAATGAATTTTATTTTAACATGTTTATATTGTTTTTGTTAATTGTTATTTAGTTAGTGGATTAGTAGGTTTATAATTTAATTGTTTAGTGGAATTAGTTTGTTATTGGCGTAAGTTTATAATTGAACTGTAAGCTTATAAATAGGCATATGTAATTTGTTTTTATGGAAAATTTTGGAAATGAAATTTATGTGTTCCTGATCCTAACAATTTCCCCAATAGTGGTATTAGAGCCTTTATTGGTCATGAGTCTACGCGATTTTCGCCTCACATATTCAATGGAGGAAGTTATCAATTATATGTGGACATATGAAACAAGATTGATGTTTACAAATGATCAAGAAAATTCGGCACAAGAGAAGGCATCTCTTTTTTGATAGTTGGAGACAAATGCTCCAAAAGAAAAAAATTTAATGGTAGAATATTGATGAGGGAGTGCATCAATAATTGAAGTTTGATGACAGAATGCATCAAAATTACAGTTTGATGAGATAGTGCATCAAGAATAGAAAATTGATGAGAGAGTGCATCAATAATTGAAGAGAAAATGCTTCAAGAATATGCATTGGAGAGAAGTGCTCCAATAAAAATTAAATGTACATGATTTTGAATCAAGGGAGCATGTTAGAGAATTGATTCAAAATCATTAATTTTTATGTAGCAATTGAATTAGAGAATTTTATTTTAACATGTTTATATTTTTTTTTGTTAATTTTTATTTAGTTAGTAGATTAGTGGTCTTATAAGTAAATTGTTCAGTGGAATTAGTTTGTTATTGGCCTAAGTTTATAATTTAAGTGTAAGCTTATAAATAGGCATATGTAATTTATTTTTATGGAAAATTTAGAAATGAAATTTATGTGTTCCTGATCCTAAAAATTTCCCAAACTGTGGTATTAGAGCCTTTATTTGTCATGAGTTTGTGAGATTTTCACCTCACATATTAAATGGAGAAAGTTATCAATTATATGTGGACATATGAAACAATTTTGAAGTTTGAAAATGATCAAGAAAATTTGGCACAAGAGAAGGCATCTCTTTTTTGATAGTTGGAGACAAGTGCTCCAAAAGAAAAAAATTTAATCTTAGAATATTGATGAGAGAGTGCATCAATAATTGAAGTTTGATGACAGAGTGCATCAAAATTAAAGTTTGATGAGATAGTGCATCAAGAATTTAAAATTGATGAGAGAGGGCATCAATAATTGAAGAGAAAATGCTTCAAGAATATCCTTAGGAGAGAAGTACTCTAATAAGTATTTAATGTGCATGATATTGAATCATGGGAGCATGTTAGAGATTTGATTCAAAATCATTAAATTTCATGTAGTAACTAAATTAATGAAGTTTATATTAACATGTTTATATTGTTTTTGTTAATTGTTATTTAGTTAGTTGATTAGTGGGTTTATAATTTAATTATTTAGTGGAATTAGATTGTTATTGGCCTAAGTTTATAATTGAAGTGTATGCTTATAAATAGGCATATGTAATTTATTTTTATGGAAAATTTAGAAATGAAATTTATGTGTTCCTGATCCTAAAAATTTCCCCAACTGTGGTATTAGAGCATTTATTGGTCACGAGTCCGTGAGATTTACGCTTCACATATTCAATGGAGAATGTTATTAATTTATATATGGACATATGAAATAAGATTGAAGTTTACAAATGATCAAGAAAATTTGGCATAAGAGAAGGCATCTCTTTTGTGATTGTTGGAGACAAGTGCTCCAAAAGAAAAAATTTAATGTCAGAAGATTGATGAGAGAGTGCATCAATAATTGAAGTTTGATGACATAGTGGATCAATAATTGAAGTTTTTTGAAAGAGTTCATCAAAATTGAAGTTTGATGAGTTAGTGCATCAAGAATTGAAAATTAATGAGAGAGTGCTTCAAAAATTGAAGAGAAAGTGCTTCAAGAAAATGCATTATAGAGAAGTGCTCCAATAAAAATTAAATGTGCATGATTTTGAATCACGGGATAATGGTAGAGAATTCATTCAAAACCATTTATTTTTCTGTGGTTACTAAATTAGTGAATTTTATTTTAACATGTTTATATTGTATTTGTTAATTGTTATTTAGTTATTGGATTAGTGGGGTTATAAGTTAATTGTTTAGTGGAAGTGGATTGTTATTGGCCTAAGTTTATAATTGAAGTGTAAGCTTATAAATAGGCATATGTAATTTGTTTTTATGGAAAATTTTGAAAATGAAATTTATGTGTTTCTAGTCCTAAAAATTTCCCAAATAGTGGTATTAGAGCCTTTATTGGTCATGAGTTTGCGAGATTTTCACCTCACATATTAAATGGAGAAAGTTATCAATTATATGTGGACGTATGAAACAATTTTGAAGTTTGCAAATGATCAAGAAAATTTGGCAAAAGAGAAGGCATCTCTTTTATGATAGTTGGAGACAAATGCTCCAAAAGAAAAAAATTTAATGGTACAATATTGATGAGAGAGTGCATCAATAATTGATGTTTGATGACTGAGTGCATCAAAATTAAAGTTTGATGAGATAGTGCAGCAAGAATTTAAAATTGATGAGAGAGGGCATCAATAATTGAAGAGAAAAAGCTTCAAGAATATGCATTGGAGAGATGTGCTCCAATAAAAATTAAATGTGCATGATTTTGAATCATGGGAGCATGTTAGAAAATTGATTCAAAATCATTAAATTTCATGTAGTAACTAAATTAATGAATTTTATTTTAACATGTTTATATTGTTTTTGTTAATTGTTATTTAGTTAGTGGATTAGTGGGTTTATAATTTAATTGTTTAGTGGAATTAGTTTGTTATTGGCCTAAGTTTATAATTGAACTGTAAGCTTATAAATAGGCATATGTAATTTGTTTTTATGGAAAATATAGAAATGAAATTTATTTGTTCCTGATCCTAAAAATTTCCCCAGCAGTGGTATTAGTGCATTTATTGGTCACGAGTACATGAGATTTTCGCTTCATATATTCAACGGAGAAAGTTATCAATTGTATATGGACATATGAAACAAGATTCAAGTTTGCAAATGATCAAGAAAATTTGGCATAAGAGAAGGCATCACTTTTTTGATAGTTGGAGGCAAGTGCTCTAAAAGAAAAAATTTAAGTTTGTTGATATAGTTCGTCAAAATTGAAGTTTTATGAGATAGTGCATCGAGAATTGAAAATTGATGAGAGAGTGCATCAATAATTGAAGAGAAAGTGCTTCAAGAATATGCATTGGAGAGAAGTGCTCTAATAAAAACTAAATGTGCATGATTTGAATCACGGGATAATGTTAGAGAATTTATTCAAAATAATTAATTTTTCTGTGGTAACTAAATTAGTGAATTTTATTTTAACATGTTTATATTGTTTTTGTTAATTGTTAATTAGTTATTGGATTAGTGGGGTTATAAGTTAATTGTTTAGTAGAATTAGTTTGTTATTGGCCTATGTTTATTATTGAAGTGTAATCTTATAAATAGGCATATGTAATTTGTTTTTATGGAAAATTTAGAAACGAAATTTATGTGTTCCTGATCCTAAAAATTTCCCCAATAGTGGTATTAGAGCCTTTATTGGTCATGAGTCTGCGAGATTGTCACCTCACATATTCAATGGAGAAAGTTATCAATTATATTTGGACATATGGAACAAGATTAAAGTTTGCAAAGGATCAAGAAAATTCGGCACAAGAGAAGGCTTCTCTTTTTTGATAGTTGGAGACAAGTGCTCCAAAAGAGAAAAATTTAATGGTAGAATATTGATGAGAGAGTGCATCAATAAATGAAGTTTGATGACGGAGTGCATTAACATTATAGTTTGATGAGATAGTGTATCAACAAATTAAAATTGATGAGAGAGTGCAGAAATAATTGAAGAGAAATTGCTTCAAGAATATGCATTGGAGAGAAGTGCTCTAATAAAAATTAAATGTGCATGATTTTTAATCAAGGGAGCATGTTAGAGAATTGATTCAAAATCATTAATTTTTATGTCGTAACTAAATTAGAGAAATTTTTTTAACATGTTTATATTGTTTTTATTAATTGTTATTTAGTTAGTAGATTAGTGGGCTTATAAGTAAATTATTTAGTGGAATTAGTTTGTTATTGGCCTAAGTTTATAATTGAAGTGTAAGCTTATAAATAGGCATATGTAATTTGTTTTTATGGAAAATTTAGAAATGAAATTTATGTGTTCCTGATACTAAAAATTTCCCAAATAGTGGTATTAGAGCCTTCATTGGTCATGAGTCTGTGAGATTTTCACCTCACATATTAAATGGAGAAAGTTATCAATTATATGTGGACATATGAAACAAGTTTAAAGTTTGCAAATGATCAAGAAAATTTGGCACAAGAGAAGGCATCTCCTTTATGATAGTTGGAGAAAAGTGCTCCAAAAGAAAAAAATTTAATGGTAGAATATTGATGAGAGAGTGCATCAATAATTGAAGTTTAATGACTATGTGCATCAAAATTAAAGTTTGATGAGATAGTGCATCAAGAATTTTAATTGATGAGAGATGGCATCAATAATTGAAGAGAAAATGCTTCAAGAATATGCATTGGAGATAAGTGCTCCAATAAAAATTAAATGTGCATGATTTTGAATCAAGGGAGCATGTTAGAGAATTGATTCAAAATCATTAAATTTCATGTAGTAACTAAATTAATGAATTTTATTTTAACATGTTTATATTGTTTTTGTTAATTATTTTTTAGTTAGTGGATTAGTGGGTTTATAAGTCAATTGTTTAGTGGAATTAGTTTGTTATTGGCCTAAGTTTATAATTGGAGTGTACCCTTATAAATAGGCATATGTAATTTATTTTTATGGAAAATTTAGAAATGAAATTTATGTGTTCCCGATCCTAAAAATTTCCCCAACAGTGGTATTAGAGCATCTATTGGTCACGAGTACGTGAGATTTTCGCTTCCCATATTCAATGGAGAAAGTTATCAATTATATATGGACATATGAAACAAGATTCAAGTTTGCAAATGATCAAGAAAATTTGGCATAAGAGAAGGCATCTCTTTTTTGATAGTTGGAGGCAAGTGCTCCAAAAGAAAAATTTAATTGAAGAAGATTGATGAGAGAGTGCATCAATAATTAAAGTTTCATGACATAGTGCATCAATAATTGAAGTTTGTTGATAGAGTTCATCAAAATTGAAGTTTGATGGGATAGTGCATCAAGAATTGAAAATTGATGATAGAGTGCATCAATAATTGAAGAGAAAGTGCTTCAACAATATGCATTGGAGAGAAGTGCTCTAATAAAAACTAAATGTGAATGATTTTGGATCACGGGCGCATGGTACAGAATTGATTAAAAATCATTAATTTTTATGTAGTAACTAAATTAGTGAATTTTATTTTAAAATTTTTATATTGTTTTTGTCAATTGTTATTTTGTTAGTGGATTTAGTGGATTAGTAAGGTTATAAGTTAAATGTTTATTGTAAATAGTTTGTTAGTGGCCTAAGTTTATAGTTGAAGTGTAATCTTATAAATAGGCATATGTAATTTGTTTTTATGAGAAATTTCAAAATGAAATTTATGTGTTCCAGATCTTAAAAATTTCTCCAACAGTGGTATTATAGCCTTTATTAATCATGAGTCCGTGAGATTTTCACCTCACATATTCAATGAAGAAAGTTATCAATTGTGGGCATATGAAACAAGATTTAAGTTTGCAAATTTGGCACAAGGGAAGGCATCTCTTTTTTCATAGTTGGAGACAAGTGCTCCAAAAGAAAAAAATTAATGGTAGAAGATTGATGAAAGTGTGCATCAATAATTGAAGTTTGATGACAGAGTGAATCAATAATTAAAGGTTGATGACAGAGTGCATCAAAATAGAAGTTTGATGAGATAATGCTTCAAGAATTGAAAATTGATGAGAGAGTGCATTAAGAATTTAAGAGAAAGTGCTTTAAGAATATGCATTGGAGAGAAGTGCTCCAATAAAAATTAAATGTTATGATTTCGAACCTAGGGAGCATGTTAGAGAATTGATTCAAAATCATTAATTTTTATGTAGTAACTAAATTATTGAATTTAGTTTAAAATGTTTATATAGTTTTTGTTAATTGTTATTTACGTAGTGATTTAGTGGGGTTATAAGTTAATTGTTTAGTGGAATTAGTTAGTTATTGGCCTAAGTTTATAGATGAAGTTTAAGCTTTTAAATAGGAATTTGTAATTTGTTTTTATGAAAAATTTAGAAATGAAATTTGTGTCTACCTGATCTTAAAAATTTCCCCAACAGTGGTATTACAGCCTTTATTAGTTATGTGTCCGTGAGATTTTCGCCTCACATATTCAGTGGAGAAAGTTATCAATTATATATGGACATATGAAAGAAGATTGAAGTTTGCAAATGATCAAGCAAATTTGGCAAAAGAGAAGGCATCTCTTTTTTGATAGTTAGAGAAAAGTGCTCTAAAAGAAAAAATTTAATGGCAGAAGATTGATGAGAGAGTGCATCAGTTTGATCACATAGTGCATCAAAATTGAAGTTGGATGAGATAGTGCAACAAGAATTGAAAATTGATAAGAGAGTGCATCAAAAATTGAAGAGAAAGTGCTTCAAGAATATACATTGGAGAGAAGTGCTCCATAAAAAATTAAATGTGTATGATTATAAATCAAGGGAGCATGTTAGAGAATTGATTGAAAATCATTAAGTTGTAGGGAGTAACTATATTAGTGAAATTTATTTTAACATGTTTATATTGTTTTTGTTAATTGTTATTTAGTTAGTGGAGTTAGTGGATTAGTAGGGATATATGTTAATCGTTTAGTTTAATTAGTGGGTTAGTGGCCAAAGTTTATAGTTGAAGTGTAAGCTTATAAATATGCATATGTAATTTGTTTTTATGGGAAATTTAGAAATGAAATTTATGTGTTCCAGATCCTTAAAATTTCCCCAACAGTGGTATCAAAGCCTTTATTGGTCATGAGTCCTTGAGATTTCTGCCTCACATATTCAATGGAGAAAGTTATCAATTATATATGGACATACGAAACAAGGTTGAAGTTTACAAATGATCAAACAAAATTGGCACAGGAGAATGCATATCATTTTTGATAGTTGGAGATAAGTGCCCAAATAGAAAAAATTTAATGGCAGAAGATTGATGAGAGGGTGCACCAATAACTGAAGTTTGATGACAAAGTACATCAATAAATGAAGTTTGATGATTGAGTGCATCAAAATTGATGTTTAATTAGAAAGTGTATCAAGAATTGAAGAGAAAGTGCTTCAAGAATATGCATTTGAGAGAAGTGCACCAACAAAGATTAAATGTGTAAGATTTTGAATCAGGGAGCATGTTAGAGAATTGATTCAAAATCATTAATTTTTATGTAGTAACTAAATTAGTGAATTTTATTTTAGCATGTTTATATTATTTTTGTTAATTATTATTTAGTTAGTGGTTTAGTGGGGTTATAAGTTAATTGTTTAGTGGAATTAGTGTGCTAGTGGTCTACGTTTATAGTTGAACTGTAAGCTTATAAATAGGCATATGTAATTTGTTTTTATGGTAAATTTAGAAATGAAATATATGTGTCATTGATCCTAAAAATTTCTCCAACAGTGGTATTATAGCCTTTACTTGTCATGAGTCAGCTTCACATATTTAATGGAGAAACGTAACATTTACATATGGACATATGAAACAAGATTGAAGTTTGCAAATGATCAAATAAATTTGGCACAAGAGAAGGCATCTCTTTTTAGATAGTTAGAGACAAGTGCTCTGAAAGAAAAAATTTAATGGCAGAAGATTAATGAGAGAGCGCATCAATAATTGATGTTTTATTACATAGTGCATCAATAATTGAAGTTTGATGACAGATTGCAACAAAATTGAAGTTTGATGAGACAGTGCATCAAGAATTGAAAATTGATAAGAGAGTGCTTCAAGAATATGCGTTGGAGAGAAGTGCTCCAATAAAAATTAAATTTGTATTATTTTGAATCAAGGGAGCATGTTAGAGAATTGATTCAAAACATTTAATTTTTATGTAGTAACTAAATTAGTGAATTTTATTTTAACATGTTTATATATTTTTTTGTTAATTGTTATTTAGTAAGTGGATTAGTGGGTTTATAAGTTAATTGTTTAGTGGAATTAGTTTCTTATTGGCCTAAGTTTATAATTGAATTGTAAGCTTATAAATAGGCATATGTAATTTATTTTAATGGAAAATTTAAAAATGAAATTTATGTGTTCCTGATCCTAAAAATTTTCCCAACAGTGGTATTAGAGCCTTTATTTGTCATAAGTCCGCTAAATTTTTTCCTCAAATATTCAATGGAGAAAGTTATCAATTATATATAGACATATGAAACAAGATTGAAGTTTGCAAATGATCAAGTAAATTTGGCAAAAGAGAAGGCATCTCTTCTTTGATAGATGAAGATAAGTGCTCCCAAAAAAAAATTTAATGGCAGAAGATTGATGAGATAGTGCTGCAATAATTAATGTTTCATGACATAGTGATTCCAAATTGAAGTTTTATGAGTTAGTGCATCAAGAATTTTAAATTGATGAGATAGTACACCAAGAATTGAGGAGAAACTACTTCAAGAATATACATTGGAGAGAAGTGCTCCAATAAAAATTAAATGTGCATGATTTTGAATGAAGGGGGCATGTTAGAGAATTGATTCAAAACCATTAATTTTTATGTAGTAACTAATTTAGTGAATTTTATTTTTACATGTTTATATTGTTTTTGTTTATTGTTATTTAGTTAGTCGATTAATGGGGTTATAAGTTAATTGTTTAGTGGAAAAAGTTGGTTAGTGGCCTAAGTTTATAGTTGAAGTGTAAGCTTAAAAATAGGCATATCTAAGTTTATATTTTATATGTTCCTGATCATAAAAACTTCCCCAACAGTGGTATTGGAGCCTTTATTGGTCATGAGTCCATGAGATTTTCGCTTCACATATTCAATGGAAAAAGTTATAATTATATATGGACATATGAAACAAGATTGAAGTTTGCAAATGATCAAATAAATTTGGCACAAGAGAAGGCATCTCTTTTTAGGTGGTTATAGACTAGTGCTCCAAATGAACAAAATTTAATGGCAAAAGATTGATGACCGAGTGCATCAATAATTGAAGTTTGATGATATAGTGGATTAATAATTGAAGATTGATGACAGAGTGCATCAAAATTGATGTTTGATGAGATAGTGAATCAAGAATCTAAAATTGATGAAAGAGTGCATCAAGAATTGAAGAGAAAGTGCTTTAATAATATGTATTGCGGAGAAGTAATCTAATAAAAATTAAATGTGCATGATTTTGAATCAAGAGAGCATGTTAGAGAATTAATTTAAAATTATTAATTTTTATGTAGTAACAAAATTAGTGAATTTTATTTTAGCATGTTTTTATTGTTTTTGTTAATTGTTATTTATTTAGTGGATTAGTGGGGTTATAAGTTAATTATTTAGTAGAATTAGTGGGTTATTGGCCTAAGTTTATAGTTGAAGTATATGCTTATAAATAGGCATATGTAATTTGTTTTTATGGGAAATTTAGAAATGAAATTTATTTGTTCCTGATCTTTAAAATTTCTCCAACATTGGTATTAGAGCCTTTATTGGTCATAAGTCCGCGAGATTTTGTCCTCACATATTTAATGGAGAAAGTTATCAATTATATATAGACATATGAAACAAGATTGAAGTTTACAAATGATCAAGAAAATTTTGCACAAGATAAGACATCTCATTTTTGATAGGTTAACACAAGTGCTCCCAAAAAAAATTTAATTGTAGATGATTGATGAGATAGTGCAGCAATAATTAATGTTTCATGACATAGTGATTCAAAATTGATGTTTTATGAGTTAGTGCATCAAGAAATTATAATTGATGAGATAGTACATCAAGAGTTGAAGAGAAAGTACATCAAGAATATACATAGGAGAGAAGTGCTCCAATAAAAATTAAATGTGTATGATTTTGAATGAAGGAAGCATGTTAGAGAATTGATTCAAAATCATTAATTTTTATGTAGTAACTAATTTAGTGAATTTGATTTTAAAATGTTTATATTATTTTTGTTTATTGTTATTTTGTTAGTTGATTAGTGGGGTTATAAGTTAATTGTTTAGTGGAATTAGTTGGTTAGTGGCCTAAGTTTATAGTTGAAGTGTAAGCTTATAAATAGGCATATCTAATATGTTTTTATGGAAAATTTAGAAATGAAATTTATGTGTTCCTCATCCTAAAAGTTTCCGCAACAGTGGTATTAGAGCCTTTATTGGTCAAGAGTCCATGAGATTTTTGCTTCACATATTCAATGGAAAAAGTTATTAATTATATATGGACATATGAAACAAGATTGAAGTTTGCAAATGATCAAATAAAATTGGCACAAGAGAAGGCATCTCTTTTTAGGTGGTTATAGACTAGTGCTCCAAATGAAAAAATTTAATGGCAGAAGATTGATGAGAGAGTGCATCAATAATTGAAGTTTGATGATATAGTGCATCAGTAATTGAAGTTTGATGACAGAGTGCATCAAAATTGATGTTTGATGAGATAGTGCATCAAGAATTGAAAATTGATGAAAGAGTGCATCAAGAATTGATGAGAAAGTGCTTTAAGAATATGTATTGGAGAGAAGTAATCTAATAAAAATTAAATGTGCATGATTTTGAATCAAAGGAGCATGTTAGAGAATTGATTCAAAACCATTAATTTTTATGTAGTAACCAAATTAGAGAGTTTTATATTAACATGTTCATATATTTTTTTGTTAATTATTATTTAGTAAGTGGATTAGTGGGTTTACAAGTTAAATGTTTAGTGGAAATAGTTTCTTATTGGCCTAAGTTTATAATTGAAGTGTAAGCTTATAAATAGGCATATGTAATTTGTTTTAATGGAAAATTTAGAAACGAAATTTATGTGTTCCTGATCCTAAAAATTTCCCCAACAGTGGTATTAGAGCCTTTATTGGTCATAAGTCCGCGAAATTTTTTCCTCAAATATTCAATGGAGAAAATTATCAATTATATATTGACTTATGAAACAAGATTGAAGTTTGCAAATGATCAAGTAAATTTGGCAAAAGAGAAGGCATCACTTTTTTGATAGATAAAGATAAATGCTCCCAAAAAAAATTTAACGGCAGAAGATTGATGAGATAATGCAGCAATAATTAATGTTTCATGACATAGTGATCCAAAATTGAAGTTTTATGAGTTAGTGCATCAAGAATTTATAATTGATGAGATAGTACATCAAGAATTGTAGAGAAAGTACTTCAAGAATATACATTGGAGAGAAGTGCTCCAATAAAAATTAAATGTGTATGATTTTGAATGAAGGGAGCATGTTAGAGATTTTATTCAAAATTATTAATTTTTATGTAGTAACTAATTTAGTGAATTTTATTTTAACATGTTTATATTGTTTTTGTTTATTGTTATTTAGTTAGTTGATTAGTGGGGTTATAAGTTAATTGTTTAGTGGAAAAAGTTGGTTAGTGGCCTAAGTTTATAGTTGAAGTGTAAGCTCATATATAGGCATATCCAAGTTTATAGTTTATGTGTTCCTGATCATAAAAACTTCCCCAATAGTGGTATTAGAGCCTTTATTGGTCATAAGTCCATGAGATTTTCACTTCACATATTCAATGGAAAAAGTTATTAATTATATATGGACATATGAAACAAAATTGAAGTTTGCAAATGATCAAATAAATTTGGCAAAAGAGAACACATCTCTTTTTAGGTGGTTATAGACTAGTGCTCCAAATGAAAAAATTTAATGGCAGAAGATTGATGACAGAGTGCATCAATAATTGAAGTTTGATGACATAGTGCATTAATAATTGAAGTTTGATGACAGAGTGCATCAAAATTGATGTTTGATGAGATAGTGAATCAAGAATTTAAAATTGATAAAAGAGTGCATCAAGAATTAAAGAGAAAGTGCTTTAATAATATGTATAGGAGAGAAGTAATCTAATAAAAGTTAAATGTGCATGATTTTGAATCAAGGGAGCATGTTAGAGAATTAATTGAAAATCATTAATTTTTATGTAGTAACCAAATTAGAGAATTTTATTTTAGCGTGTTTATATTGTTTTTGTTAATTGTTATTTAGTTAGTGGATTAGTGGGGTTATAAGTTAATTAATTAGTGGAATTAGTGGGTTATTGGCCTAAGTTTATACTTGAAGTATAAGCTTATAAATAGGCATATGTAATTTGTTTTTATGGGAAATTTAGAGATGAAATTTATGTGTTCCTGATCTTTAAAATTTCCCCAACATTCGTATTAGAGCCTCTATTGGTCATAAGTCCACGAGATTTTTTCCTCACATATTCAATGGAGAAAGTTATCAATTATATATGGACATATGAAACAAGATTGAAGTTTACAAATGATCAAGAAAGTTTGGCACAAGAGAAGGCATCTCATTTTTGATAGTTGAAGACAAGTGCTCCCAAAAAAAAATTTAATGGCAGAAGATTGATGAGATAGTGCAGCAATAATTAATGTTTCATGACATATTGATTAAAAATTGATGTTTTATGAGTTAGTGCATCAAGAATTTATAAGTGATGAGTTAGTACATCAAGAATTAAAGAGAAAGTACTTCAAGAATATACATTGGAGAGAAGTGCTCCAATAAAAATTAAATGTGTATGATTTTGAATGAAGTGAGCATGTTAAAGAATTGATTCAAAATCATTAATTTTTATGTAGTAACTAATTTAGTGAATTTTTTTAACGTGTTTATTTATTTTTTGTTTATTGTTATTTAGTTAGTTGATTAGTGGGGTTATAAGTTAATTGTTTAGTGGAAAAAGTTGGTTAGTGGCCTAAGTTTATAGTTGATGTGTAAGCTTATAAATAGGCATATCTAAGTTTATAGTTTATGTGTTCCTGATCATAAAAACTTTCCTAACAGTGGTATTAGAGCCTTTATTTGTCACAAGTCCATGAGATTTTTGCTTCACATATTCAATGGAAAAATTTATTAATTATATATGGACATATGAAACAAGATTGAAGTTTGCAAATGATCAAATAAATTTGGCACAAGAGAAGGCATCTCTTTTTAGGTGGTTATAGACTAGTGCCCCAAATGAAAAAATTTAATGGTAGAAGATTGATGACAGAGTGCATCAATAATTGAAGTTTGATGACATAGTGCATTAATAATTGAAGTTTGATGACAGAGTGCATCAAAATTAATGTTTGATGAGATTGTGAATTAAGAATTTAAAATTGATGAAAGAGTGCATCAAGAATTAAAGAGAAAGTGCTTTAATAATATGTATTTGAGAGAAGTAATCTAATAAAAGTTAAATGTGCATGATTTTGAATCAAGGGAGCATGTTAGAGAATTAATTCAAAATCATTAATTTTTATGTAGTAACCAAATTAGTGAATTTTATTTTAGCATGTTTATATTGTTTTTGTTAATTGTTATTTAGTTAGTGGATTAGTGGGGTTATAAGTTAATTATTTAGTGGAATTAGTGGGTTATTGGCCTAAGTTTATAGTTGAAATATAAGCTTATAAATAGGCATATGTAATTTGTTTTTATGGGAAATTTAGAAATGAAATTTATGTGTTCCTGATCTTTAAAATTTCCCCAACATTCGTATTAGAGCCTTTATTGGTCATAAGTCCGCGAGATTTTTTCCTCACATATTCAATGGAGAAAGTTATCAATTATATATGGACATATGAAACAAGATTGAAGTTTACAAATGATCAAGAAAGTTTGGCATAAGAGAAGGCATCTCATTTTTGATAGTTGAAGACAAGTGCTCCCAAAAAAAAATTTAATGGCAGAAGATTGATGAGATAGTGCAGCAATAATTAATGTTTCATGACATATTGATTCAAAATTTAAGTTTTATGAGTTAGTGCATCAAGAATTTATAATTGATGAGATAGTACATCAAGAATTAAAGAGAAAGTACTTCAAGAATATACATTGGAGAGAAGTGCCCCAATAAAAATTAAATGTGTATGATTTTGAATGAAGTGAGCATGTTAGAGAATTGATTCAAAATCATAAATTTTTATGTAGTAACTAATTTAGTGAATTTTATTTTAACATGTTTATATTGTTTTTGTTTATTGTTATTTAGTTAGTTGATTAGTGGGGTTATAAGTTAATTGTTTAGTGGAAAAAGTTGGTTAGTTGCCTAAGTTCATAGTTAAAGTGTAAGCTCATATATAGGCATATCTATGTTTATAGGTTATGTGTTCCTGATCATAAAAACTTCCCCAACAGTGGTATTAGAGCCTTTATTGGTCATAAGTCCATGAGATTTTCGCTTCACATATTCAATGGAAAAAGTTATTAATTATATATGGACATATGAAACAAGATTGAAGTTTGCAAATGATCAAATAAATTTGGCACAAGAGAAGGCATCTCTTTTTAGGTGGTTATAGACTAGTGCTCCAAATGAAAAAATTTAATGGCAGAAGATTGATGACAGAGTGCATCAATAATTGAAGTTTGATGACATAGTGCATTAATAATTGAAGTTTGATGACAGAGTGCATCAAAATTAATGTTTGATGAGATTGTGAATTAAGAATTTAAAATTGATGAAAGAGTGCATCAAGAATTGAAGAGAAAGTGCTTTAATAATATGTATTGGAGAGAAGTTATCTAATAAAAAATAAATGTGCATGATTTTGAATCAAGGGAGCATGTTCGAGAATTAATTCAAAATCATTAATTTTTATGTAGTAACAAAATTAGTGAATTTTATTTTAGCATGTTTATATTGTTTTTGTTAATTGTTATTTAGTTAGTGGATTAGTGGGGTTATGAGATAATAATTTAGTGGAATTAGTGGGTTATTGGCCTAAGTTTATAGTCGAAGTATATGCTTATAAATAGGCATATGTAATTTGTTTTTATGGGAAATTTAGAAATGAAATTTATGTGTTCCTGATCTTTAAAATTTCCCCAACATTGGTATTAGAGCCTTTATTGGTCATAAGCCCGCGAGATTTTTTCCTCACATATTCAATGGAGAAAGTTATCAACTATATATTGACGTATGAAACAAGATTGAAGTTTAAAAATGATCAAGAAAATTTGGCACAAGGGAAGGCATCTCATTTTTGATCGTTGAAGACAAGTGCTCGCAAAAAAAAATTTAATAGCAGATGATTGATGAGATAGTGCAGCAATAATTAATGTTTCATGACATAGTGATTCAAAATTGAAGTTTTATGAGTTAGTGCATCAAGAATTTATAATTGATGAGATAGTGCATCAAGAATCGAAGACCAAGTACTTCAAGAATGTACATAGGAGAGAAGTGATCTAATAAAAATTAAATGTGTATGATTTTGAATGAAGGAAGCATATTAGAGAATTGATTCAAAATCATTAATTTTTATGTAGTAACTAATTTAGGGAATTTTATTTTAAAATGTTTATATTGTTTTTGTTTATTGTTATTTAGTTAGTTGATTAGTGGGGTTATAAGTTAATTGTTTAGTGGAATTAGTTGGTTAGTGGCCTAAGTTTATAGTTGAAGTGTAAGCTTATAAATAGGCATATCTAATATGTTTTTATGGAAAATTTAGAAATGAAATTTATGTGTTCCTGATCCTAAAAACTTCCCCAACAGTGGTATTAGAGCCTTTATTGGTCATGAGTCCATGAGATTTTTGCTTCACATATTCAATGGAAAATGTTATTAATTATATATGGACATATGAAACAAGATTGAAGTTTGCAAATGATCAAATAAATTTGGTACAAGAGAAGGCATCTCTTTTTAGGTGGTTATAGACTAGTGCTCCAAATGAAAAAATTTAATGGCAGAAGATTGATGAGAGAGTGCATCAATAATTGAAGTTTGATGACATAGTGCATCAGTAATTGAAGTTTGATGACAGTGTGTATCAAAATTGATGTTTGATGAGATAGTGCATCAAGAATTGAAAATTGATGAAAGAGTGCATCAAGAATTGATGAGAAAGTGCTTTAAGAATATGTATTGGAGAGAAGTAATCTAATAAAAATTAAATGTGCATGATTTTGAATCAAGGGAGCATGTTAGAGAAATGATTCAAAACCATTAATTTTTATGTAGTAACCAAATTAGAGAATTTTATTTTAACATGTTTATATATTTTTTTGTTAATTATTATTTAGTAAGTGGATTAGTGGGTTTACAAGTTAATTGTTTAGTGCAATTAGTTTCTTATTGGCCTAAGTTTATAATTGAAGTGTAAGCTTATAAATAGGCATATGTAATTTGTTTTAATGGAAAATTTAGAAACGAAATTTATGTATTCCTTATCCTAAAAATTTCCCCAACAGTGGTATTAGGGCCTTTATTGGTCATAAGTCCGCGAAATTTTTTCCTCAAATATTCAATGGAGAAAGTTATCAATTATATATTGACATATGAAACAAGATTGAAGTTTGCAAATGATCAAGTAAATTTGGCAAAAGAGAATGCATCTCTTTTTTGATAGATGAAGATAAATGCTCCCAAAAAAAATTTAATGGCAGAAGATTGATGAGACAGTGCAGCAATAATTAATGTTTCATGACATAGTGATTCAAAATTGATGTTTTATGAGTTAGTGCATCAAGAATTAAAAATTAATGAGATAGTACATAAAGAATTGAAGAGAACGTACTTCAAGAATATACATTGGAGAGAAGTGCTCCAATAAAAATTAAATGTTTATGATTTTGAATGAACGGAGCATGTGAGAGAATTGATTCAAAATCATTAATTTTTATGTAGTAACTAATTTAGCGAATTTTATTTTAACATGTTTATATTGTTTTTGTTTATTGTTATTTAGTTAGTTGATTAGTGGGGTTATAAGTTAATTGTTTAGTGGAAAAATTTGGTTAGTGGCCTAAGTTTATAGTTGAAGTGCAAGCTTATAAATAGGCATATCTAAGTTTATAGTTTATGTGTTCCTGGTCATAAAAACTTCCCCAACAGTGGTATTAGAGCCTTTATTGGTCATAAGTCCATGAGATTTTCGCTTCACATATTCAATGGAAAAAGTTATTAACTATATATGGACATATGAAACAAGATTGAAGTTTGCAAATGATCAAATAAATTTGGCACAAGAGAAGGCATCTCTTTTTAGGTGGTTATAGACTAGTGCTCCAAATGAAAAAATTTAATGGCAGAAGATTGATGATAGAGTACATCAATAATTGAAGTTTGATGACATAGTGCATTAATAATTGAAGTTTGATGACAGAGCGCATCAAAATTGATGTTTGTTGAGATAGTGAATCAAAAATTTAAAATTGATGAAAGAGTGCATCAAGAATTGAAGAGAAAGTGCTTTAATAATATGTATTGGAGAGAAATTATCTAATAAAAATTAAATGTGCATGATTTTGAATCAAGGGAGCATGTTAGAGAATTAATTCAAAATCATTAATTTTTATGTAGTAACCAAATTAGTGAATTTTATTTTAGCATGTTTATATTGTTTTTGTTAATTGTTATTTAGTTAATTGATTAGTGGGGTTATAAGTTAATTATTTGGTGGAATTAGTGGGTTATTAGCCTAAGTTTATAGTTGAAGTATAAGCTTGCAAATAGGCATATGTAATTTGTTTTTATGGGAAATTTAGAAATGAAATTTATGTGTTCCTGATCTTTAAAATTTCCCCAACATTGGTATTAGAGCCTTTATTGGTCATAATTCTACGATATGTTTTCCTCACATATTCAATAGAGAAAGTTATCAATTATATATGGACATATGAAACAAGATTGAAGTTTACAAATGATCAAGAAAATTTGGCACAAGAGAAGGCATCTCATTTTTGATAGTTGAAGACAAGTGCTCCCAAAAAAAATTTAATGGCAGAAGATTGATGAGATAGTGCAGCAATAATTAATGTTTCATGACATAGTGATTCAAAATTGAAGTTTTATGTGTTAGTGCATTAAGAATTTAAAATTGATGAGATAGTACATAAAGAAATTGAAGAGAAATTACTTCAAGAATATATATTGGAGAGAAGTGCTCCAATAAAAATTAAATGTGTATGATTTTGAATGAAGGGAGCATGTTAGAGAATTGATTCATAATCATTAATTTTTATGTAGTAACTAATTTAGTGAATTTTATTTTAACATGTTTATATTGTTTTTGTTTATTGTTATTTAGTTAGTTGATTAGTGGGGTTATAAGTTAATTGTTTAGTGGAAAACGTTGGTTAGTGGCCTAAGTTTATAGTTGAAGTGTAAGCTTATAAATAGGCATATCTAAGTTTATAGTTTATGTGTTCCTGATCATAAAAACTTCCCCAACAGTGGTATTAGAGCCTTTATTGGTCATAAGTCCATGAGATTTTTGCTTCACATATTCAATGGAAAAAGTTATTAATTATATATGGAAATATGAAACAAGATTGAAGTTTGCAAATGATCAAATAAATTTGGCACAAGAGAAGGCATCTCTTTTTAGGTGGTTATAGACTAGTGCTCCAAATGAAAAAATTTAATGGCAGAAGATTGATGAGAGAGTGCATCAATAATTGAAGTTTGATGACATAGTGCATTAATAATTGAAGTTTGATGATAGAGTGCATCAAAATTGATGTTTGATGAGATAGTGAGTCAAGAATTTAAAATTAATGAAAGAGTGCATCAAGAATTAAAGAGAAAGTGCTTTAATAATATGTATTTGAGAGAAGGAATCTAATAAAAGTTAAATGTTCATGATTTTGAATCAAGGGAGCATGTTAGAGAATTAATTCAAAATCATTAATTTTTATGTAGTAACCAAATTAGTGAATTTTATTTTAGCATGTTTATATTGTTTTTGTTAATTGTTATTTAGTTAGTGGATTAGTGGGGTTATAAGTTAATTATTTAGTGGAATTAGTGGGTTATTGGCCTAAGTTTATAGTTGAAATATAAGCTTATAAATAGGCATATGTAATTTGTTTTTATGGGAAATTTAGAAATGAAATTTATGTGTTCATGATCTTTAAAATTTCCCCAACATTCGTATTAGAGCCTTTATTGGTCATAAGTCCATGAGATTTTTTCCTCACATATTCAATGGAGAAAGTTATCAATTATATATGGACATATCAAACAAGATTGAAGTTTACAAATGATCAAGAAAGTTTGGCACAAGAGAAGGCATCTCATTTTTGATAGTTGAAGACAAGTGCTCCCAAAAAAAAATTTAATGGCAGAAGATTGATGAGATAGTGCAGCAATAATTAATGTTTCATGACATATTGATTCAAAATTGAAGTTTTATGAGTTAGTGCATCAAGAATTTATAATTGATGAGATAGTACATCAAGAATTGAAGAGAAAGTACTTCAAGAATATACATTGGAGAGAAGTGCTCCAAAAAAAAATAAATGTGTATGATTTTGAATGAAGTGAGCATGTTAGAGAATTGATTCAAAATCATAAATTTTTATGTAGTAACTAATTTAGTGAATTTTATTTTAACATGTTTATATTATTTTTGTTTATTGTTATTTTGTTAGTTGATTAGTGGGGTTATAAGTTAATTGTTTGGTGGAAAAAGTTGGTTAGTGGCCTAAGTTTATAGTTGAAGTGTAATCTCATATATAGGCATATCCAAGTTTATAGTTTACGTGTTCCTGATCATAAAAACTTCCCCAACAGTGGTATTAGAGCCTTTATTGGTCATAAGTCCATTAGATTTTCGCTTCACATATTCAATGGAAAAAGTTATTAATTATATATGGACATATGAAACAAGATTGAAGTTTGCAAATGATCAAATAAATTTGGCACAAGAGACCACATCTCTTTTTAGGTGGTTATAGACTAGTGCTCCAAATGAAAAAATTTAATGGCAGAAGATTGATGACAGAGTGCATCAATAATTGAAGTTTGATGACATAGTGCATTAATAATTGAAGTTTGATGACAGAGTGCATCAAAATTGATGTTTGATGAGATAGTGTGTCAAGAATTTAAAATTGATGAAAGAGTGCATCAAGAATTAAAGAGAAAGTGCTTTAATAATATGTATTGGAGAGAAGTAATCTAATAAAAGTTAAATGTGCATGATTTTGAATTAAGGGAGCATGTTAGAGAATTAATTCAAAATCATTAATTTTTATGTAGTAACCAAATTAGTGAATTTTATTTTAGCATGTTTATATTGTTTTTGTTAATTGTTATTTAGTTAGTGGATTAGTGGGGTTATAAGTTAATTATTTAGTGGAATTAGTGGGTTATTGGCCTAAGTTTATAGTTGAAATATAAGCTTATAAATAGGCATATGTAATTTGTTTTTATGGGAAATTTAGAAATGAAATTTATGTGTTCCTGATCTTTAAAATTTCCCCAACATTCGTATTAGAGCCTTTATTGGTCATAAGTCCGCGAGATTTTTTCCTCACATATTCAATGGAGAAAGTTATCAATTATATATGGACATATGAAACAAGATTGAAGTTTACAAATGATCAAGAAAGTTTGGCATAAGAGAAGGCATCTCATTTTTGATAGTTGAAGACAAGTGCTCCCCAAAAAAAAATTTAATGGCAGAAGATTGATGAGATAGTGCAGCAATAATTAATGTTTCATGACATATTGATTCAAAATTTAAGTTTTATGAGTTAGTGCATCAAGAATTTATAATTGATGAGATAGTACATCAAGAATTGAAGAGAAAGTACTTCAAGAATATACATTGGAGAGAAGTGCCCCAATAAAAGATAAATGTGTATGATTTTGAATGAAGTGAGCATGTTAGAGAATTGATTCAAAATCATAAATTTTTATGTAGTAACTAATTTAGTGAATTTTATTTTAACATGTTTATATTGTTTTTGTTTATTGTTATTTAGTTAGTTGATTAGTGGGGTTATAAGTTAATTATTTAGTGGAAAAAGTTGGTTAGTTGCCTAAGTTCATAGTTAAAGTGTAAGCTCATATATAGGCATATCTAAGTTTATAGGTTATGTGTTCTTGATCATATAAAATTCCCCAACAGTGGTATTAGAGCCTTTATTGGTCATAAGTCCATGAGATTTTTGCTTCACATATTCAATGGAAAAAGTTATTAATTATATATGGACATATGAAACAAGATCGAAGTTTGCAAATGATCAAATAAATTTTGCACAAGAGAAGGCAACTCTTTTTAGGTGGTTATAGACTAGTGCTCCAAATGAAAAAATTTAATGGCAGAAGATTGATGACAGAGTGCATCAATAATTAAAGTTTGATGACATAGTGCATTAATAATTGAAGTTTGATGACAGAGTGCATCAAAATTAATGTTTGATGAGATTGTGAATCAAGAATTTAAAATTGATGAAAGAGTGCATCAAGAATTGAAGAGAAAGTGCTTTAATAATATGTATTGGAGAGAAGTAATCTAATAAAAAATAAATGTGCATGATTTTGAATCAAGGGAGCATGTTCGAGAATTAATTCAAAATTATTAATTTTTATGTAGTAACAAAATTAGTGAATTTTATTTTAGCATGTTTATATTGTTTTTGTTAATTGTTATTTAGTTAGTGGATTAGTGGGGTTATGAGTTAATAATTTAGTGGAATTAGTGGGTTATTGGCCTAAGTTTATAGTTGAAGTATAAGCTTATAAATAGGCATATGTAATTTGTTTTTATGGGAAATTTAGAAATGAAATTTATGTGTTCCTGATCTTTAAAATTTCCCCAACATTGGTATTAGAGCCTTTATTGGTCATAAGCCCGCGAGATTTTTTCCTCACATATTCAATGGAGAAAGTTATCAACTATATATTGACGTATGAAACAAGATTGAAGTTTAAAAATGATCAAGAAAATTTGGCACAAGGGAAGGCATCTCATTTTTTATAGTTGAAGGACAAGTGCTCCCAAAAAAAATTTAATAGCAGATGATTGATGAGATAGTGCAGCAATAATTAATGTTTCATGACATAGTGATTCAAAATTGAAGTTTTATGAGTTAGTGCATCAAGAATTTAAAATTGATGAGATAGTGCATCAAGAATCGAAGACCAAGTACTTCAAGAATATACATAGGAGAAAGTGTCTAATAAAAATTAAATGTGTATGATTTTGAATGAAGGAAGCATATTAGAGAATTGATTCAAAATCATTAATTTTTATGTAGTAACTAATTTAGGGAATTTTATTTTAAAATGTTTATATTGTTTTTGTTTATTGTTATTTAGTTAGTTGATTAGTGGGGTTATAAGTTAATTGTTTAGTGGAAAACGTTGGTTAGTGGCCTAAGTTTATAGTTGAAGTGTAAGCTTATAAATAGGCATATCTAATATGTTTTTATGGAAAATTTAGAAATGAAATTTATGTGTTCCTGATCCTAAAAACTTCCCCAACAGTGGTATTAGAGCCTTTATTGGTCATGAGTCCATGAGATTTTTGCTTCACATATTCAATGGAAAAAGTTATTAATTATATATGGACATATGAAACAAGATTGAAGTTTGCAAATGATCAAATAAATTTGGTACAAGAGAAGGCATCTCTTTTTAGCTGGTTATAGACTAGTGCTCCAAATGAAAAAATTTAATGGCAGAAGATTGATGAGAGAGTGCATCAATAATTGAAGTTTGATGACATAGTGCATCAGTAATTGAAGTTTGATGACAGTGTGTATCAAAATTGATGTTTGATGAGATAGTGCATCAAGAATTGAAAATTGATGAAAGAGTGCATCAAGAATTGATGAGAAAGTGCTTTAAGAATATGTATTGGAGAGAAGTAATCTAATAAAAATTAAATGTGCATGATTTTGAATCAAGGGAGCATGTTAGAGAAATGATTCAAAACCATTAATTTTTATGTAGTAACCAAATTAGAGAATTTTATTTTAACATGTTTATATATTTTTTTGTTAATTATTATTTAGTAAGTGGATTAGTGGGTTTACAAGTTAATTGTTTAGTGCAATTAGTTTCTTATTGGCCTAAGTTTATAATTGAAGTGTAAGCTTATAAATAGGCATATGTAATTTGTTTTAATGGAAAATTTAGAAACGAAATTTATGTATTCCTTATCCTAAAACTTTCCCCAACAGTGGTATTAGGGCCTTTATTGGTCATAAGTCCGCGAAATTTTTTCCTCAAATATTCAATGGAGAAAATTATCAATTATATATTGACATATGAAACAAGATTGAAGTTTGCAAATGATCAAGTAAATTTGGCAAAAGAGAAGGCATCTCTTTTTTGATAGATGAAGATAAATGCTCCCAAAAAAAATTTAATGGCAGAAGATTGATGAGACAGTGCAGCAATAATTAATGTTTCATGACATAGTGATTCAAAATTGATGTTTTATGAGTTAGTGCATCAAGAATTAAAAATTAATGAGATAGTACATAAAGAATTGAAGAGAACGTACTTCAAGAATATACATTGGAGAGAAGTGCTCCAATAAAAATTAAATGTTTATGATTTTGAATGAACGGAGCATGTGAGAGAATTGATTCAAAATCATTAATTTTTATGTAGTAACTAATTTAGCGAATTTTATTTTAACATGTTTATATTGTTTTTGTTTATTGTTATTTAGTTAGTTGATTAGTGGAGTTATAAGTTAATTGTTTAGTGGAAAAATTTGGTTAGTGGCCTAAGTTTATAGTTGAAGTGCAAGCTTATAAATAGGCATATCTAAGTTTATAGTTTATGTGTTCCTGGTCATAAAATCTTCCCCAACAGTGGTATTAGAGCCTTTATTGGTCATAAGTCCATGAGATTTTCGCTTCACATATTCAATGGAAAAAGTTATTAACTATATATGGACATATGAAACAAGATTGAAGTTTGCAAATGATCAAATAAATTTGGCACAAGAGAAGGCATCTCTTTTTAGGTGGTTATAGACTAGTGCTCCAAATGAAAAAATTTAATGGCAGAAGATTGATGATAGAGTACATCAATAATTGAAGTTTGATGACATAGTGCATTAATAATTGAAGTTGATGACAGAGCGCATCAAAATTGATGTTTGTTGAGATAGTGAATCAAAAATTTAAAATTGACGAAAGAGTGCATCAAGAATTGAAGAGAAAGTGCTTTAATAATATGTATTGGAGAGAAGTTATCTAATAAAAATTAAATGTGCATGATTTTGAATCAAGGGAGCATGTAGAGAATTAATTCAAAATCATTAATTTTTATGTAGTAACCAAATTAGTGAATTTTATTTTAGCATGTTTATATTGTTTTTGTTAATTGTTATTTAGTTAATTGATTAGTGGGGTTATAAGTTAATTATTTGGTGGAATTAGTGGGTTATTGGCCTAAGTTTATAGTTGAAGTATATGCTTGTAAATAGGCATACGTAATTTGTTTTTATGGGAAATTTAGAAATGAAATTTATGTGTTTCCTGATCTTTAAAATTTCCCCAACATTGGTATTAGAGCCTTTATTGGTCATAATTCTACGATATGTTTTCCTCACATATTCAATAGAGAAAGTTATCAATTATATATGGACATATGAAACAAGATTGAAGTTTACAAATGATCAAGAAATTTGGCACAAGAGAAGGCATCTCATTTTTGATAGTTGAAGACAAGTGCTCCCAAAAAAAATTTAATGGCAGAAGATTGATGAGATAGTGCAGTAATAAATAATGTTTCATGACATAGTGATTCAAAATTGAAGTTTTATGTGTTAGTGCATCAAGAATTTAAAATTGATGAGATAGTACATAAAGAAATTGAAGAGAAATTACTTCAAGAATATATATTGGAGAGAAGTGCTCCAATAAAATTAAATGTGTATGATTTTGAATGAAGGAGCATGTTAGAGAATTGATTCATAATCATTAATTTTTATGTAGTAACTAATTTAGTGAATTTTATTTTAACATGTTTATATTGTTTTTGTTTATTGTTATTTAGTTAGTTGATTAGTGGGGTTATAAGTTAATTGTTTAGTGGAAAATGTTGGTTAGTGCCTAAGTTTATAGTTGAAGTGTAAGCTTATAAATAGGCATATCTAAGTTTATAGTTTATGTGTTCCTGGTCATAAAACTTCCCCAACAGTGGTATTAGAGCCTTTATTGGTCATAAGTCCATGAGATTTTTGCTTCACATATCAATGGAAAAAGTTATTAATTATATATGGACATATGAAACAAGATTGAAGTTTGCAAATGATCAAATAAATTTGACACAAGAGAAGGCATCTCTTTTTAGGTGGTTATAGACTAGTGCTCCAAATGAAAAAAATTTAATGGCATTAATATTGATGACAGAGTGCATCAATAATTGAAGTTTGATGACATAGTGCATTAATAATTGAAGTTTGATGACATAGTGCTTCAAAATTGATGTTTAATGAGATAGTGAATCAAGAATTTAAAATTGATGGAAGGGTGCATCAAGAATTGAAGAGAAAGTGCTTTAATAATATGTATTTGGAGAGAAGTAATCTAATAAAAATTAAATGTGCATGATTTTGAATCAAGGGAGCATGTTAGAGAATTAATTCAATAATCATTAAATTTTATGTAGTAACCAAATTAGTGAATTTTATTTTAGCATGTTTATATGGTTTTTGTTAATTGTTATTTAGTTAGTGGATTAGTGGGGTTATAAGTTAATTTATATAGTGGAATTAGTGGGTTATTGGCCTATAGTTTATAGTTGAAGTATAAGCTTATAAATAGGCATATGTAATTTTTTTATGGGAAATTTAGAAATGAAATTTATGTGTTCCTGATCTTTAAAATTTACCCAAAAGTGGTATTAGAGCCTTTATTAGTCATGAGTCCGTGAGATTTTCATTTCACATATTCAATGGAGAAAGTTATCAATTATATATGGGCATATGAAACAAGATTGAAGTTTGCAAATGATCAGGCAAATTTGGCAAAAGAGAAGGCATTTCTTTTTGATAGTTAGAGAAAAGTGCACTAAAAGAAGAATTTAATGGCAGAAGATTGATGAGACAGTGCATTTATAATTGAAGTTTGATTTCATAGTGCATCAAAATTGATGTTTGATGAGATAGTGCATCAAGAATTGAAAATTGATGAGAGGTGCATCAAGAATTGAAGAGAAAGTGCTTCAAGAATATACATTAGAGAGAAGTGCTCCAATAAAAATTAAATGTGTATGCTTATGAATCAAGGGAGAATGTTAGAGAATTGATTCAAAATCATTAATTTTTATGTAGTAACTAATATAGTGAATTTTATTTTAACATTTTATTATTTTTTTATTGTTATTTAGTTAGTGGATTAGTAGGGTTATAAGTTAATTGTTTAGTGGAATTAGTTTGTTAATGGCCTAAGTTTATAGTTCAAGTGTAAGCTTATAAATAGGTATATCTAATTTATTTTTATGGAAAATTTAGAAATGAAATTTATGTGCCCCTGATCCTAAAAATTTTCCCAAAAGTGGTATTAGAGCTTTTATTGGTCATGAGTCCGTGAGATTTTCGCTTCACAAATTCAATGGAAAAAGTTATTAATTATATATGGACATATGAAACAAGATTGAAGTTTGCAAATGATCAAACAAATTTCGCACAAGAGAAGGCATCTCTTTTTACGTGGTTATACACTAGTGCTCCAAATGAAAAAATTTAATGGTAGAAGATTGATGAGAAAGTGCATCAATAATTGAAGTTTGATGACATAGTGCATCAATAATTAAGTTTGATGACAGAGTGCATCCAAATTGATGTTTGATGAGATAGTGTATCAAGAATTGAAAATTGATGAAAGAGTGCATCAAGAATTGAGGAGAAAGTGCTTTAAGAATATGTATTGGAGAGAAGTAATCTAATAAAAATTTAATGTGTTTTGATTTTTAATCAAGGGAGCATGTTAGAGAATTGATTCAAAATCATTAATTTTTATGTAGTAACCAAATTAGTGAATTTTATTTTAACATGTTTATATTGTTTTTGTTAATTGTTATTTCGTTAGTGGATTAGTGGGGCTATAAGTTAATTATTTAGTGGAATTAGTGGGTTATTGGCCTAAGTTTATAGCTAAAGTATAAGGTTATAAATAGGCATATTTAATTGGTTTTTATGGGAAATTTAGAAATGAAATTTATATGTTCCTAATCTTAAAAATTTCCCCAATAGTTGGTATTAGAGCCTTTATTGGTCCTGAGTCCGTGAGATTTTCACTTGACATATTTCAAGTTATCAAGCAAAGGCTGAAAGAAGCTAGCGATAGGCAGAAATCACATTCTGACTTACAAGAAAGGATATCGAGTATTAAGTGGATGACAAGGTGTTGTTAAAGGTATCCCCATGGAGAAAAGTGATTGGATTTTGAAAAAAGGGGAAGCTTAGTCCGAGATTTATTGGTCCATATGAAATTCTTTAAAGAGTCGGACCAGTGGCTTATAGATTGGCTCTTCCCATAGAATTAGCCAAGCTTCATGATGTGTTTCAACTTTCATGCTTAAAAGATATCATCTGATGAATCTCATAAGCTACAAATCCAAGATATTCAAGTACTGCCGAATTTCACGTATGATGAGGAATCGAAAGCAATCCTAGCTAGAAAAATCAGACAATTAAGGAGTAAGCAAATCCCTATGGTCAAAGTGCTCTAGCAACATCATGGTGTACAAGAAGTGACTTGGAAATTAGAGGTAGTCATGAGGGAGCAATATCCTCCATTGTTTGGAACAGGTATGAATTTCGAGGACGAAATTCTTTAGAGGGGAGAGAATTGTATGGCCCTTAACATGACCCTAATTGAAATTACATGTTTTGAGTAGGATTTTTATTTGATTAAGATTAAATTAAAATGAGAATTTCATATAAAGTATGAAACAAGTGATAAATTATTATTTTATTATATTAATTGCATGAAAATAAAATTTAATATTATAGTTTAAATATTATTTGAGGGTATAATTGGAGTATAAAGTATTAATTTGGGGTAAATTTGTAAGTATGGCATTTTTAGGGGTAAATTTATAAATATAGCATTTTTAGGGGAAAATGTGAATAAAAGAATAATTGAAAGGTTGATTTAAGAGAAGATTTAATAGAGGGGTCAATGTTAAGCATGCAAAAAGGTAAAGGTTAAAATGTTGGACATGTAAAAAGTTAAAGGACTAAGAAGTGGATTTTAACATGTCACTATATATATATGTTATTTCTAAGTGGAGAGGGCTAGATTTTCCATGAAAATTCCAGAATTTGGTTTCTCTTTTTCTCATTTTCTTGATCTCTTAAAGCCTAGCTAAGTGTTCTTGAAGAGGAATTCATGCATGTTGGTTAATCAAGAATATTAGTGAATCAAAATAAGGTAAGCATGTGAAATTGTTAATTTATCTCTTCTCTTCATCTTCTTCTTCTTTGAATCATGGTGTATTGAGTGAAATTTAGAAGTTTGATGTTGAATGAATTAATTGTTGATTAAGGAGAAGAAGAAGGAGTAAGGAGCAAAGGAACAGGAAATGCTTAAGAGTGAGGCTAGACAGAGATTTCGGCTAAGGTATGGGATTATGGTCTTCTTAATTTCTTGTGGATAATTTTTGGTAGAGCATGTTGTGATTGATTGAATGTTTTGGATAAAAAAAAAAGAGAACTAGTTTGTGAAGTGTTGTTTAAGGAAATTATATGAAACCACTTAACCTAGTGATTGAAATTTTAGCATTATTTGAGTTAGAAACCTTAATTTTAGATCATTTAAATTTCTATAGCTACCTAAGGTATGTGCTATATATTTTTAGAAGGGACCTAGCATTGAATTTTATTTAAGCCACTCATATACTTAGTTGAATTCTATGTGAGTTGTTGATTTTTTGTTCTGGAGCAGGTTGTGTTAAAAATTATGTAACTTTGAGTATATTGGTTAGAATACCATAAGGTTAATTATTACAAAAAATATATTTCAAAATCTACAATTTATATAAAGAAATCAAAGTCTAAAAATGCCTCTAAATTTGCCTAAACTTTACTTGAAAACCAGAATTCTGTGTTGCCTACCCTAATGAACAGTCTTTAGTAATTTCAATTTATCTAGAGTTCTAGAAATGATATTGCAAAGATTATTGATGTTTTAGAAACTAGAAACATACGGGAACAAAGTTTTAAAAGACCATTTTCGTTGAAAATGTCGTTTGGAGATCTAAAATGATGTGCAGTTAGCTTTAGAAAAATTGTTTGCAGAATTTTCATATAGCATTACAGGTAAAAGCAGCCGAGACCTTTTTTCTCAGCCATGCACACCTTCTATACTTAATTATAGCCATTGGAGTTGGCTAAGACCAATTGGTCTCAACCGTGTGCCTCTCTTATTATAGTTATAAAAATCTCATCAAACATCAAAACTTACCCTAACATTTTGAAACACATCTAAAGCATGTTAAAACATGTAATTAAACATAAATTATGGCATTAATATGTGTGTTTAGAACTTTATAAATACTTTTAGAACATTTTAAAAATAAATATGAGGATATTATGTAACATCAAAACATGATATTAATATAATGACTTATAGAAACAAAGTTGTAAAGATATATTGTCACCATAAAATGGAACCCTCTTTGAAGTAGATAAATGTATGGAAGTATGAAGTTATGAAATTATCATTGATCCTATATGTATCATAACATGATTGTGATATGATGTGTTGCCTAAAGATCAAATGTTCAAGTATAAGTTCATGATGAGAGGTATGTTTAATTACCGGTACTCGAATTACTATATGAATGCATGAATGCATGTTTATACATTGGAGAATTGTGTACTATAATATGATTAAATGCATATGAAAGGTGTATGATATAAGTACACATATGATATTCAAAATGAACATGAAAAATTATATTGTTTGCTACTAGAGTTCAACTGTGGATAGATAGGTGCCTATAGGGATATTGCAGCTGCCACTGTCGACCTTTTAGGTCTAAAGTATAGTTGATTTGATTGGATCATACACAACCCTATTTGGGTTGTTTGTTAACCCTTTTGGGTCTTTGATCGGTCCACCATACAGTTGACCCTGTTTGGGTTCATAGTTTTGATATTTTTGGATATCCACCGTTTGATACCCTCGGGTATCCACCGATCTCGTTATCCACCCTTAAAACTTAAGTAGGCTAATTAAAGTATTAATGTTTCACAGTTAATTATATGATTTATGTATTTGATATATGGATTATAATGTTTAACTATGGTTTCTAAAGCATGTGTTGGTATCTATTTACATTATGTACAGATCTCTTTATGAATTGTTTATATTCAAGTATGTTGAATTAATTGAAGGGTTACATTGTTGTTTAAGATATTGTGCTTTATTTTATACTTATTCCTAATATGTAAATTTTATTATTTTTAATTTTTATATATTATATATTTCTGACGACCACTGTGAGTGGTTGTCTTTCATGTTTAGTATCCCTACTAAGCTATATAGCTTAGCACTAGTTATTTTATTCGTGTAGGTTCTATTGTCAAAGCTTTTGCTCAGGAAAGATCTCTGCTTCAGGACAGGCCAACACCAAAATCCTAGAAGTTGATGTAGGGTTATATTTGGTTAATTTTGTGCAAGTTCTTCCACATGTTTAATATGTATAAACAGGGCTATTAAGTATATGTATGTCATATGAAGTAAGTGATGTAATAAGCTTATTGAAAGAATGCTAATATATGCATGCATATAGGAGCTAGAATGCTTAGTCATATATATGCTAGATGAATTATTGAATGTCATACATGATAATGAACAAAGTTAAGATAGTTATAACTAACATGAAAATGATGAGTATGTTGCAAGATAAGCCATTATGCATATGTAATTAAGAGACTAAAGTTATGGGAAACACCTAATTGATGCATAGGATACCTTATTAAATAGACTATTTGATATGATAAATGTATATTACATTAGGTTAATAACCTACTATACCAGGATATCAAGGTAGAATATGATATATGTTAAAGGCATTAGAGGAGGGTGTTTCAAATAATTAAGTTATTTGATTTGTTTTCTTCATGTTTATAGGAAATTATTTGACTTATGTTTGCAGCATTATATTTTTGGTTCATTATAGGAAATTCTTCATAATTAGAAATCATTTTATTTTTTGATACTTTATATTATTCATAGTTGAAAACTGCTCTTCGAGTTGATTCTTTAAATAAATATATATATAATTGTTGATTGGTTTGAATTTGATGTTTGATGAGATTTAATGTTTCTTAGTAGAATTTGCTGCCTTTTAATTAATGATCTAGGAAAATAGAAAAAAAATAGGCTGGCTCTTGTGATGAAGAGTGGAAAATACACTATTGGTTACATCCTAATGGAACTTATTTGTTCTTTTATTATATCCTATCCAGAAGAATTGGTTCTGATTTGAGTAGGTAAAATTTTTTGCTTTATTCTCTTCATTTAAGATATTATCTGTTTTAGATCATACATTTTTTTTAATCGAAGGCAATCTCTTATAGCATGTGAGAGGTGGTTTCCATTATATCTTCTTCTTTGGTTGTTAGGATTATAAGATTGTGAGCAAATTTCTTGCTTATGTTATGTCCATATATCCATTTATAGACTGAGCCAATAAGACTTATGTAAAAATATGTTTATATATATATATATATATATATAAATATATTATATATATTATATATATATATATGAATTGGTCCATTACATAATTATGAAAATACCTAATGGAGTTGGTGTAGACCTACAATGATATAACTGGAACTACAATAGGAGTCTTTTGAATTTGTCACATAAATGTGGACCCAAGATATTCTATGTTAGATGTTGTTGTTATCTTATTCATTTTGCAACCTGTTGCTAATTCCATGAGACATGTTTTATAGCACAGCAAAACTATTGATGGCCTACTTATGAGCTCTAGTTCTTGCAACCCTCATATAATAAATTTTTGAAGTGTATATAATTACACTTATGGAATTAGAATATTTTTTGGATGAGTTGTTAAATCAGTTATAAATTCAACTAGTTATTATTAATAGATCTATATTTTTTTTCACTAAATCATTTTGCTTTCTTCTTGTGCTTTGTTAAAGTGACAATGGTACTTAAAAGTTGGTCCCAAGACAAAATAGTGATGGAATAAAACTTTTCCTCTTTGAATTTTAGGGACCAAATTTTTGGTCATTAAAAAGTTTGATTAGTCACATGAGCTAATAATTTTGGGATAAGAAATATGGTCTTTAATGCTTTTTAGGGACCAGTTATTTCTAGTTCTTAAATTTTTTAGGGACCAAATTTTTGGTCCCTAGAGGTTGTATGGGTCACGTGAGGTGGATTAATTAGGACAAGAAATTTGGTCCTTAATATATTTTAGGGACCAAAATTTTTCTAGTCCGTAATAACTTTTAAAGACCAGATGTCAAATCTAGTCCATGTTAGTCATTACCGGCGAAGCCTTTAAACGACCAGATTTCTTGTCCCTATTAACCTTTAAAAACCAGTTTTGTACCTTTAAAGACCAGATTTTTGGTCCTTAAAGGTCATTTTTCTTATAGTGACATGAGATATAATTGGTAAGGAGTTATCTACCTAAATAACTTGATTTTAAGCGTTATGCAAAAGCTATCTTAGAATTAAGTGAAATATGGATCTTAGCCCACTAAATCATTACAATTGTTGTAATTAACATTGACGGTGAATATTTTAGTGGAGTTTTAAGAAATACCCTAAAATGAAATTCACACTAATTTTAATATTTATTTTGCATATTTGTAGATCAATGGCTTCAAATAACACTCCATACTATCACTGCGATCAGTCCTTGAAAAGGACAAACTAAAAGAAGATGGCACTGATTTCTTGACTGGTTTAGAAACTTGAGAATTGTTCTCAAGCAAGAAAGGAAGCTATATGTGCTCGATGACCCTGTTCCTCTTGTCTCGCCTATTGATGCCCAAAGGGCAGTCAAGGACAAACAAAAGAAACATGTTGATGATTATATTGATTTGGGATGTCTTATGTTAGCCACAATGTGCTCAGAACTTCAGAAGGATATAAAACATCTAGAGGCTTACGAGTTGAGTAATCATCTCAATCAGACATTCCAACAACAAGTAAGGCATGATAGGTATGAGACTACCAAAGATTTGCATGCTTGTAAAATGGCTGAAGGTGCATCAGTAAGTGATCATGTTCTGAAAATGAAAGGCTATATTAATCACCTTAATGATTGGATTTCCCATCACTTTAGATTTGGCTGTGGATTTGATCCTTAATTCATTACCTAATAGTTATAACAAGTTTATTTTTAACTATAATATGAACAATATGGAGAAATCCCTTCCTCATCTTCATGCAATGCTTAAGACAACTGAGCAAAGTATTATGAGAAGTCTTAATTGTATTCTTATGGTTAATAAAGGAAGGGGATGAAAAATAAGGGCAAGGGTAAGGCTAAGGCAAAAGTTGTTGGTAAGCCTAAGGCATAAGCTAAACACAAACCCAAGGCAAAAGCTCCAAAGGAGGTAGTTTGCTTCCATTACAATGAACTTGGTCATTGGAATGGGAATTACAAGCTCTACTTGGAAGAATTGAAGAAGAAAAGAAGAGTAGTGAGACTACATCTTCAGGTATTTATGTTATACAAATTGATTTATCTACTTCTACTTCCTGGGTATTAGATACTAGATATGGTTCTTACATTTGTACAAATGTGTAGGGACTCAAAATGAGTAGGCAACTGAAAAAGGGTGAAGTGGGCCTATGAGTTGAAAATGGAGCAAGAGTTGCTGCTTTAGCCGTAGTGACTTATGAGTTGACTTTGCCCAATGGGCTTTTTGTTAGTTTTGAAAAATTTCTTTTATGTTCCTATTTTGAGTAGGAATATTTTTTTAGTTTTTTGTTTGGATGATGAAGGTTTTTCTTTTCTTATTAAGAATAAGAAATGTTTTATTTATTATGATGATATGCTTTATTGTATTGTTGATTAATAGAGTGGCCTTTATGTTCTAAATCTAGAAAAATACAACAATCAGGATATATATAACATAACTACAAAGAAATCCAAACCTAATGATTTGAATAATATATATTTATGGCATTGTTGCCTTGGTCATATAAATGAGAAATGCATATCAAAACTCCATCAAGATGGACTTTTGGAATCATTTGATTTTGAATCATTTGAAAATTGTGAATCTTGTTTATTAGGTAATATGACAAAAGATCCATTCATTGTACATAGTGAAAGGGCCACTGATTTATTGGACCTTATACGTACTGATGTATGTGGCCCATTAAACATAAATGCTATGGAAGGATTTCAATACTTCATTACGTTCACTGATGATTTCAGTAGATATGGCTATATATATCTAATGAAACATAAACATTAATCATTTGAAATGTTTAGAACCTTTCAAAATGAAGTTCAAATCAACTTGGTAAAACTATTAAAGCACTTCGATCTGATTGGGGTGGTGAATACATGAGCAAAGTGTTTGATAATCATCTAATGAATTGTGGAATTGTTTCACATTTAACTCCACCAGGGACACCATAATGGAACGGTGTTTTTGAAAGAAGAAATCAAACTTTATTATATATGGTTCGATCATTGATGAGTCAAATAGATCTTCCTTTATCCTTTTAGGGCTATGCATTAGAAATAGGTGCATTCACTCTGAACTGAGTTCCATCCAAAGCAATTGAAAAGACACCGTATGAGATATGGACTGGGAGAATTCCTAGTTTGTCTTTTCTAAAGATTTGGGGTTGTGAGGCTTATGTCAAATGACAAGTCTTAGATAAATTAGCACCTAAATCTGATAAATGTCTTTTTGTGGGATATCCTAAAGAAACTAAAGGATATTACTTTTATAATCCCTCTGAGAATAAAGTGTTTATTGCTCGAAATGGTGTCTTTCTACGAAAAGAATTTATTTCTAAAAGAACTAGTGGGTGTAAAATAGAACTTGAACAAGTTTGAAAACCATAATATGGCATTGGACCATCGATGGAAACTCAACAAGTTTCATAAATAGTTGTGGAACCTATACAAGTTACACAAGAACTGTGCATATCTGATAGGACACGATATCAACCCGAGAGATATGGATTTCTCATAATAGATAGTAGTGAAGTAATACTCATGGATCAAGATGAACCTACTACTTGTCAAGATGTTATATCAAGTCCAGATTCTGAGAAATGGCTAGAGGCCATGAAATTTGAAATGCAATCCATGTACGACAATCAAGTTTGGAACTTGATTGATCCACCTAAAGGAATTAAAATCATTGGGTGTAAATGGATTTCAAGAAGAAAACTGACATGGATGGGAAAGTACATACCTTTAAAGCAAGACTTGTTGCAAAAGGTTTCAAACAAACTCATGGTATTGACTATGATGGAACTTTTTCACCAATCGTAATGCTTAAATCAATAAGAATTCTTATTGCCATTGCTGCATATTATGACTAGGAGATATGGAAAATAGATGTCAAAATAATGTTTCTTAATGGAAACTTACTTGAGGATGTATATATGACACAACCTGAAGTTTTTTTCCACCCTGAGAATTATAAAAAGGTGTGCAAGCTGCAAAGATCCATTTATGGATTAAAGCAAGCTTTTCAGAGTTGGAATCTTCATTTGATGAAATAGTCAAAGAGTTTGGATTCATAAAAAAATAAAGATGAATCTTGTGTATACAAGAAGGTTACGTGGGAGTGTAGTAATGTTTCTCATCTTATATGTCAATGATATATTATGCATTGGGAATGATATCCCTATGTTACAAAACACCAAAGATTGGTAAGGGAAATCTTTTTCAATGAAAGATCTAGGCAAAGCTGCTTATATCTTTGGGATTAAGATCTATAGGGATAAATCTAAAAGAATAATTGGTCTGAGTCAAAGTAATTATATAGATAAGGTGCTGAATAGGTTTAGCATGCAAAATTCTAAAACAGGATTTTTGCCAATGTCTCATGCATTACTCTTAGCACGACTCAATGTCCTACGACATCTGATGAACGAGACTGCATGAGTATAATTCCTTATGCTTCGGCTGTAGAATCAATCATGTATGTCATGTTATGTACTAGACCAAACATTTCTTATGCATTAACCATGATAGGCAGATACCGGTCAAACCTTAGTGAAAGTCATTGGAAAGCTATTAAGAATCTCCTTAAGTACTTGAGAAGAACGAAGGATGAATTCTTAGTATATGGAAGATTGGAAGATGAGCTAGTAGTAAATGGTAACACCGATGCAAGCTTCCAATCTGATAAAGATGACTATAGATCACAGTTTGGATATGTGTTTTTGTTAAATGGAAGTGCAGTTAGTTGGAAAAGTTTTAACAAAGCACTGTCGCTAATTCTACAACAGAAGCTGAGTATATAGCAGCATCAGATACAACTAAGGGAGCAGTATGGATCAAGAAATTCATTGCTAAAATGGGAATAGTTCCTAGTATCACAAATCCTATAGACCTTTATTGTGACAATAATGGTGCTATAGCACAGGCTAAAGAGCCTAGATCCAATCAAAGATCCAAGCATATACTCAGGAATTTTCATCTCATTCATGAAATCATTGAAAGAGGAGATGTCAAGATATGGAGAGTACCAACAGATGACAACATTGCTGATCCACTTACAAAGGCTCTCCCACAAGCCAAACATAACGGTCATACTAGGTCCATGGGTATTAGACACTTATATGATTAGGCCTAGTATAAGTGGGAGATTGTTAATGGTTATGTCCTAGGCCAAACATTTGGCCCTTTATGTAATTTCACATTTCATTTTATAAAATTGGATTTTCTTCATGTTATTATATTGTTGGCATGTTATGTTATAATAACGTTTGTAAATAACAATCCAATGTTATTTTGACTATCCCTAGTCATTTATCATTAAATGAATAATGATAAATAAAGACTAGTATAAGTTTGATTGATAATCATGGGATGAATATATATGATGATATGAATTAAACTTATAAGTACTTGTTAGAGAACAAAGTACTGGATAGACCCACTATGAGATACTACATGGGTTAATGTCATTAGTGATCTCATAATAGTTATGTTATCAATCCTTAGACTTGAGATTATTACAGTATCCTAGATGATGAATATTATGTTTTGACATAATTAAACATTATCTTTAATCGGATAATCATAAAGATTATGATTGGACATAATGAGAATCATGCAAAGGATGGTAAATAATCAAGAAGGAATTTATCCCTCTCTTATGAGAGAGATATCAATTTTGGGCCTCTCAATAAGTAGGACTGAGAAATGCATGGCTATGCTCAAATAAATTGATGGAGCAATCAATATAAATTGATATTATCAGTCTACTTAGTGATCGAGAAATTATATGTTTGGACTATATAAGTTTGACATAGACTATGACTTATGTGTTGGATTTTAACGGTTACATGCATCACATACATGAGCGGAATTTTAAAATTTTTTAACCATTAGTTCTGATCTTGCCATGAATACACAATATAACTATATGAGAATAAGAAAAATCACCTTTGATTTTTGTTGAACAGTTGATTTTACTTCGCACCGGGTTGTCGCAAACCACAGTGTCCAAAATCGAACACCTCTAATGAGTAATCCACACTAGAGAGGGGTAAATTGAACCAAAAATTGGTGTTCAACTAGGGCTGGCCGAAATCCAATAGGCTAGCAATTGAAGTGGCGCAAAAGGGAGAGAGAATTAAGAGAAAAAGACTTTCCTTTTGTTTTAATCACTTAACCCTAATTCTCATTAGTTGGCTTTTTATAGTTAGGTTAAAATTCCAACTCCTTAATGAGATTGGGCTCTTTAAAATTGCTGGAAAATTATTAATTGGGCCTCTGGAATTAATTATAATCATTTGGGCTTAATTAAATCCAAATTAAATCTTTTCATAAATGACCATGCACAAAATCCACAAACTAGGCCCTTTGTGCATCTAATTGGATTTAAATACCCAAATTGATTCCAAATCCAACCAAATTAAATATGTGAGTTCCATAACACTTATGTAACATATATAAATTAATTTGGTCCAAGAAAAAACCCTCTAAGCCCTTCTTTATGGAGTTGGCTTGTAGCCCTCTTCTAGAGAGGCTTCCTCCAACTTCTTCATTCCTTTGGCCCTTTATAATTTCTCCAATGGTCCTATTAATTATTATATCAGTCCTATAACACTTATAGTAGTCTTATAACACTTATAAGATAATAATAATTAATCATTAAATACATTATTTCATTTAGGTCCAATTTACAGAACATTTCTCAAAAGTTTCGCGGACAATTTTATTTGATCATAATTAATTAAACTCTTTAATTAATTATTATCATATTCTCCTCTCTACCTTTATAATAATATCAAATATTATTATCCTTGTCATTTTACCATTTTACCCTTTTCTCTATATGTGTGTGACCTATTGGGTTCCTGTCCATGTTGGCAGTATAATATGTAATTGTGAGTTCTATTCAAAACTCACATGATTTAAACTCCTTTAAATCATTTTATCAATCTCTATCTATATTTTGATACATCATTATACAAGTCATGATTGGCCTCTAGCTAGGCATCATGACTACCCAAATGTCAGGAAAGTCATGTGGTTTGACTGTACCCTTCCATAGAAATAGTTACCGTGCAATTACTCCTTTCACCACTCTTATCTCAATTAGATTCTGAGTATGGATTTCTGTCAACTCATATAAATCTAATTATGTATGTTCTATTAATTTAACCATTGTTCCTAAAATACCCTTCATGGATCTTCATCCATCTCGGCATATTACTCTGGCCAGAGATTCTCTGAACAAGGCAATTATAGAATCATGTGAGATAACTTCCCTTGTTAAATCTGGGATGGTGAATCCTTTGTCAATCACTCAACTATCTTCAAGTAGGTCATGATATACCCAATCTCATAACTATGTTCACTCCCAGTTGGAAGTAATCAGTTATGGAGTCAAAGTATACCACTTGCTACTTAAGATAACTTTGGTGATCTCAAGTCTAAGGATACTTGCACAACCGCTATGAAGAGATTCCTCACTGACATAGATTTAATATCCATATAAGAATTTTCTTTGCAGGTCTCCAATGAACTTGTTCCTCTAACAAGCATCCACATGTTAGCTTTGATTATCATCCATAATCACAATTATGAGAACCATTGCTTGAACCATTCAAGAAGCATAACATGTGCTAGTCTGTCCGAATTAACAATGTCCTATCTTGTTAATTCTATGACTAGGGATATTTAGATATTAACACATTTGCATGCGATAGACATCTCACATCATGAACACCTTCATGATTGCCTTTGCACTATGTTTATAATATCTAGGACTTCATTTATTAATTTAAGATTTACAAACTCATGTATTCAAACACAGCATTAATAAATGAATGATGCCTTTTATTAAGAATATAAATTTCATACATATGAAAAACATCCCTATTACATGGGCTCTAGGGCATACTCTCTAACAATCTCCCACTTGCACTAGAGCCAATCACTCATATGTTTCAGACCCATGCTATTTATATGGTGATCATGCTTTATCTGGGAAAGTGCTTTAGTGAGGGGATCTGCCACATTGTCATCTGTGGGAACCCTTTCTATGTTCACATCATTTCTAGCTACTATTTCCCTTATGAGATGGTAGCGTCTGAGAACATGTTTGGATCGCTGATGAGACCGTGGTTCCTTTGCTTGCGCAATGGCTTCATTGTTGTCACAATATAAAGGAATCAGATCAACAATGCTAGGCACCA
Source organism: Excoecaria agallocha (assembly GCA_037975025.1). Taxonomy (NCBI): domain Eukaryota; kingdom Viridiplantae; phylum Streptophyta; class Magnoliopsida; order Malpighiales; family Euphorbiaceae; genus Excoecaria; species Excoecaria agallocha. The sequence continues at coordinate 182,416 of JBBPFJ010000179.1, forward strand.
CTCATAGTTCGGTTATGAACTTTTTGATCCAGACTGCTTCTTTGGCTGCTTCTAAAGCAGCAATGTACTCAGCTTTTGTCGTGGAATCAGCAGTTGTTTCTTGTTTGGAACTTTTCCAACTAACTGCTCCTCCTCCCATTATGAACACATAACCAGATTGTGATTTACAATCATCTTTATCAGATTGGAAGCTGGCATCTGTATACCCGTTTACCTCCAAACTGCCCTCTCCATATACCAAGAATATATCCTTAGTCCTTCTTAAGTACTTAAGAATATTCTTGACAGCTGCCCAATGTTCCTCTCCAAAATTGGATTGGAATCTGCTTGTGACACTCAAAGCAAATGCTACATCTGGACGTGTACATAACATAGCATACATGATAGAACCAATTGCAGATGCATATGGTATTCTATTCATGCTCTCTTTATCCTCTAGTGTTTGCGGACACATAGACTTAGAAAGGTGTTTCCCATGCACCATGGGTATAAACCCTTTCTTAGAGAGATCTATATTGAACCTCTTCAATACTTTATCTATATATGTACTCTGAGAAAGACCTAGCAACCTATTTGATCTATCTCTATAGATCCTTATTCCCAGAATATAGGATGCTTCTCCAAGGTCTTTCATAGAGAATTGCTTGGATAACCATATTTTAACAGATTGGAGAAGAGAAATGTCATTTCCCATGATCAATATGTCATCTACATATAGAACTAGGAAGACAATTGCACTCCCACTGACCCTTTTATACACACAAGGTTCATCTTCATTCTGTGAGAAACCAAACTCTTTGATTATCTCATTGAATCGTATGTTCCAGCTCCTAAAGGCTTGCTTCAATCCATAAATGGATCTTTGAAGCTTGCATACCTTTTCGCCATTTCCTGATGTGAATCCTTCTGGTTGTGTCATATACACATCCTCAGAAAGATTTCCATTAAGGAAAGTTGTCTTCACATCCATTTGCCAAATCTCATAATCATAATGAGCTGCAATGGCTAAAAGTATTCTTATAGACTTAAGCATCGCTACAGGAGAAAAAGTTTCGTCATAGTCAATACCTTCTTTTTGATGATAACCTTTTGCTACTAAGCGAGCTTTATAGGTAACTATATTACCTTCCATGTCAGTCTTCTTTTTGAAGACCCATTTGCACCCTATGGGTTTTATCCCTTCAGGTGGTTGAGTTAAAGTCCATACTTTATTCTCATACATGGAGTCCATTTCGGAATGCATAGCCTTAAGCCATAAATCACGTTCTGAACTGTTCAAAACTTCTTGATAGCTTGTAGGCTCATTGTCCTCTACTACAGTTATGCCTCTATCCGAATCAACGTGAAATCCATATCTCATAGGGATAGAACGCATCCTAGTAGATCTTCTAAGATTTTGTGTATAATCAGGTTCAACTGTAATCTCATCATTATGAAATTCAGTTTCGGGTTCAATCGGTTGATCAACTTCTATTTGAGGGTCTTGAACTTCACCAAGCTCAATTTTACTCCCACTGTCCTCTCGTAGGAGAATTCTCTTTCCAAGAAGACAGCATGCCTTGAAACAAACACCTTTTGTTCTAAGGGATGATAGAAATAATATCCAAACGTTTCTTTTGGATATCCCACAAATAAACATTTATCAGACTTAACATCCAGTTTGTCTGACATTGTCCTCTTCACATAAGCAGGACAGCCCCATACTTTCATATGAGAAAGCGTGGGTTTCTTGTTATTCCACATCTCATATGGTGTAACATCAACTGTTTTACTAGGAACTCTGTTTAACACATAAATAGCAGTTTCTAGTGCATATCCCCAAAAAGACTGAGGCAAGTCCGCTCGGCTCATCATTGATCGAACCATATCTAATAGTGTTCGATTTCTCCTTTCAGATACACCATTATGTTGTGGTGTATATGGAGGAGTCCATTGAGATAAAATCCCATTATCTCTAAGATAATCTTGAAATTCTTGACTTAAGTATTCTCCACCTCGATCTGATCTAAGTGTTTTAATACTTTTGCCAAGTTATTTCTCTACTTCATTTCTGAACTCTTTGAACTTTTCAAATGCTTCAGACTTATATTTCATTAGATAGATGTATCCAAACCTGGAATAATCATCTATGAAAGTAATGAAGTAGGAGTAACCTCCTCTGGCATGTGTAGTCATTGGACCACATACATCTGAATGTATTAAGTCCAAAACCATTTTAGCTCGTTCTCTTTTACCAATAAAGGGAGCTTTTGTCATTTTTCCCAATAAACAAGATTCACATGTGTCAAATGATTCATAATCAAATGATCCTAAATCACCTGACTTGTGTAACTTGGTCATGCGTTTTTCATTTATATGGCCTAAACGACAATGCCATAAGTATGAGGTATTCAGATTATCATATTTCATTCTCTTGGTATTCACATTATGTACTTCTTTAATTAATTCAAGAACAAATATACCATTCTCAATGATAGCTTTTGCATAAAACATATTGTTCTTAAAAATGTAACAACATTTGTCCTTCAAAGAAATATCATAATCGTTCATCAAACGACTGAAAGAAATAATACTTTTGGATAAGGCTGGAACATAATAACAATTATTTAATTCCAGTACTAATCCACTAGGAAGAGGCAAATAGTAAGTCCCCACAACTGTTGTAGAGATGTTCTGTCCAGTAGCTGACTGCAAACATATCTCTGCCTTTCCAACTCTTCTAAAGCTTCTAAGCCCCTGTAGATCATTACATAAATGAGATCCACATCCGGTATCTAATACCCAAGATTGTTTAGAAGCAATAGAATAAGTATTAATTTCAATCATATGAATACCTGAAGTAGAAGCATCAGCTTGCTTCTTCTCCTTAAGAAAATCTAGATAGGCCTTGCAGTTACGCTTCCAATGACCATCTTTTCCACAATGGAAGCAAGTTCCTTTGGGATTCTCTTTCTTGGCAACCTTTTTCTTGGAGATCCCACCATTCTTTGGCTGCGCCTTGGTTATCTTCTTCTTCTTCTGCTTCTTGCCTTTAGCAGAAGTGACAACCATGACACTTTTTGGATCTTTCTTAAATGATCCATCAGCTGTCTTGAGCATGTTGATTAACTCAGGAATGGATACTTGGATCTTGTTCATGTAGAAGTTAAGCACAAAAGGTGCATAACTTGGAGCCAATGAGTACAAGATTAAATCTATGTATAGATCATTATCCATAACATAGCCAAGTCTACTCAAATGCTCAATATACCCATACATCTTCAATGCATGAGCAGCAGCTGAAGTGCCTTCCACCATTTTGCAACTAAATAGAGCTCGAGCAATCTCATATTGCTCAGTTCTAGCCTGAGAAGAATAAAGCTCCTCTAGATGCAAAACGATGGTTCTAGCATCCATCATTTCATGTTGCTTCTGAAGCTCCGAGGACATAGCACCCAGCATCAGACATGCTGCTGCTTCACTATCCTCCATGTATTTTCGATAAATGCCTTTGATCTCATCAATGGCATCATCTGATGGAAGTGGTGGTGGATCTTTATCCAAGACATAATGGATCTTTTCAGCCCTGAGAACAATTCTCACTTGCCTGATCCAGTCAGAATAGTTGTTGCCAACCAGCTTGTTATCCAAGATTGATCGTATATTAATGTTTGATGTGCTCATGATGATGACCTAGATGTGAAAAAGAAAAGATATGAGAGTATGTTCATATATATGTATGCATTAATAAGGTCTTTAATTAATCCATTTACTCCCACTATTTTATTGCGAATTAATAGCCCTCACTATATAATCCGAGAAAACCCGATGGTTTTCTTAGTGGGCCAATATCCAATCCTTGATATGTAATTTGACCTTGACTGTGGTCAACAAGCCAAATTCCATACCCTTAAAAGGTAGGTATCTCTATACCAATTGTGTCTCTACACAACTATTGGATCATTAGGTTATCAACTCTTGATGCATGCATATCATATATGCATTCCCTAATCTTGCCTCTAGAACCATTAGCCTTGACTGTGGTCAACAAACTAATGGGCTAGCTAAGATGACCCATTTAATTAGATTTGAACATATTTGATATAATGTGAGCTTGACTGTTGTCAACAACCCACACTATAAAGAACTCTGGTTCTCCTCAAATTAATGGAAGGCTTATATACCTTAGTATTTGTTTGAGGGTTTTAGTTAATTAAGTCTCATCATACATGGTTGGCATACATTGGTATACATCCTATATCTATCACATAAATATAAGCATACAAATAAGGTATAGTTATGGACTTCACTACATTGATTTCCCCGAGCCAAGAGGGAAATCAAAAGGTCACACCTAGGTAGTATGCATGATTCAAACAAGAAAAATAATTACATTATCTTCAAGCTTGTTGGATTTCCATCCGGCCCATCTTGCTCCTTGAAAATGGTCTCCATCTCTATTTCTAATTCTAATCTAAGTAATCTAATTACATATTACAATTTGAAATGAAATACAAACCAAAAACAAGTAGCCGAGACATGAAAGTCCTCATTGGGCCAAAACATGCATGATGCTCAATCACATTGGGCTTTGTCCATAACTATCCATCATGCTAATCATACACCCTTATATGCCTTTCTAATGCATAAAGAAATGGATTACTAACTTTGTTTCAACCTTTGAAACTATATTTTGAGTTATTTTAATGATGTGATCAAATTAGGAAACTTTTTCCATTTTGGAAACTTTCATTTTAGGAAACCTTTTTTCATGAATGTGTTCTTGCCTTAATAATCAATCAAATTGATTATTAATTAATTATAAATTGATTATTTATTTAATTAATCATATTAAATAATTAAAAGAATCAATTTTGGGCTTAAAACAAGTGTAGGTCGAAACCCACAGAAGAAAAACCCTAAGTGTGTTCACACACAAACTAGTTTTGTGTCATTTGGACCATTTGGGCCTTTTGGAATGAGCCAATCCCACTCCAGCCCTTAAAACCCATTAATAAACTTAATTAATGTTTATAATAGTTAATTTAAATCAGCTCCTTGGGCCCACCAAGTCATCCACTAATTTAAACCAAGTCTGTAAACATAATTAAGCCCATTAAGTGGTTTTAATGAATTAAAATTAATCAAATTAATTTAAGGCCCATTTTAATTAATCCAATTAATTAAAAACACTTTAATATATCATATATATCAGATTTAGAAGATCAAAAGTCGTTCTAACCATGAACACATCAAGAACACATGAAGAACACCAATTTATCGAACTTTTCCACAAAACTAGTTTTCATGTAAAATTTGTTCGATTTTAATTCCGTTCGATCCTACGGCTTAATATCACATATTAAACACATAAAATATCATTTAAATGATTTTTAAATGGATCCATAAGAAATTAAATTAGAACAGCCCCTACATTACCTAGGGTTTCACGCCAAACCCAAATCACTTTTCTTCAAAAATTTCGGTTTTGTTTCCACCAAATTTATTTGATCACAAATACATCAAGAAATCAATATTTCTCATTCATGAACAATTAAATCTCATATTTCAAAGTTCATGAAATAAATAACTCAAAATAAAACAAAACTTATTCCGCAGAACAATATAGAATTGTATATCCATGGCAAAACCGTGGCTCTGATACCATGTTGGATTTTAACGGTTACATGCATCACATACATGAGCGGAATTTTAAAATTTTTTAACCATTAGTTCTGATCTTGCCATGAATACACAATATAACTATATGAGAATAAGAAAAATCACCTTTGATTTTTGTTGAACAGTTGATTTTACTTCGTACCGGGTTGTCGCAAACTACAGTGTCCAAAATCGAACACCTCCAATGAGTAATCCACACTAGAGAGGGGTAAATTGAACCAACAAAATGGTGTTCAAATAGGGCTGTCCGAAATCCAAGAGGCTAGCAATGGAAGTGGCGCAAAAGGGAGAGAGAATTAAGAGAAAAAGACTTTTTTTTTGTTTTAATCACTTAACCCTAATTCTCATTAGTTGGCCTTTTATATTTAGGTTAAAATTCCAACTCCTTAATGAGATTGGGATCTTTAAAATTTCTGGAGAATTATTAATTGGGCCTCTGGAATTAATTATAATCATTTGGGCTTAATTAAATCCAAATTAAATCTTTTCATAAAAGACCATGCACAAAATCCACAAACTAGGCCCTTTGTGCATCTAATTGGATTTAAATACCCAAATGGATTCCAAATCCAACCAAATTAAATATGTGAGTTCCATAACACTTATGTAACATATATAAATTAATTTTGTCCAAGAAAAAACCCTCTAAGCCCTATTGTATGGAGTTGGCGTGTAGCCCTCTTCTGGAGGGCTTCCTCCAACTTCTTCATTCCTTTGGCCCTTTATAATTTCTCCAATGGTCCTATTATTTATTATATCAATCCTATAACACTTATAGTAGTCTTATAACACTTATAAGATAATAATAATTAATCATGAAATACATTATTTCATTTAGGTCCAATTTACAGAACATTTCTCAAAAGTTTCGCGGACAATTTTATTTGATCATAATTAATTAAACTCTTTAATTAATTATTATCATATTCTCCTCTCTACCTTTATAATAATATCAAATATTATTATCCTTGTCATTTTACCATTTTACCCTTTTCTCTATATGTGTGTGACCTATTGGGTTCCTGTCCATGTTGGCAGTATAATATGTAATTGTGAGTTCTATTCAAAACTCACATGACTTAAACTCCTTTAAATCATTTTATCAATCTCTATTGATATTTTGATACATCATCATACAAGTCATGATTGGCCTCTAGCTAGGCATCATGACTACCTAAATGTCAGGAAAGTCATGTGGTTTGACTGTACCCTTCCATAGAAACAGTTACCGTGCAATTACTCCTTTCACCACTCTTATCTCAATTAGATTCTGAGTATGGATTTCTGTCAACTCATATAAATCTAATTATGTATGTTCTATTAATTTAACCATTGTTCCTAAAATGCCCTTCATGGATCTTCATCCATCTCAGCATATTACTCTGGCCAGAGATTCTCTGAACAAGGCAATTATAGAATCATGCGAGATAACTTCCCTTGTTAAATCTGGGATGGTGAATCCTTTGTCAATCACTCAACTATCTTCAAGTAGGTCATGATATATCCAATCTCCTAACTATGTTCACTCCCAGTTGGAAGTAATCAGTTATGGAGTCAAAGTATACCACTTGCTACTTAAGATAACTTTGGTGATCTCAAGTCTAAGAATACTTGCACAACCGCTATGAAGAGATTCCTCACTGACATAGATTTAATATCCATATGAGGATTCTCTTTGCAGGTCTCCAATGAACTTGTTCCTCTAACAGGCATCCACATGTTAGCTTTGATTATCATCCATAATCACAATTATGAGAACCATTGCTCGAACCATTCAAGAAGCATAACATGTGCTAGTCTGTCCGAATTAACAATGTCCTATCTTGTTAATTCTATGACTAGGGATATTTAGATATTAACACATTTGCATGCGATAGACATCTCACATCATGAACACCTTCATGATTGCCTTTGCACTGTGTTTATAATATCTAGGACTTCATTTATTAATTTAAGATTTACAAACTCATGTATTCAAACACAGCATTAATAAATGAATGATGCCTTTTATTAAGAATATAAATTTCATACATATGAAAAACATCCTTATTACATGGGCTCTAGGGCATACTCTCTAACATTATGTTCAAACAAGATATCATGTGACAAAGGGATTATAACATGTTCTATTAGGTTAAAATCAAATTATTGATATTCATATTATTTAGGTAGTCGTAATGTCTTACTAGAGGCTGCTTATGACTTGTGCACCCATAATGGGATTCGAATCCACTGCCAATATAATATGAACCTATTGGGTCGCACACATAGAATGTGATGAATAGACTAAGGGTTAATTTGGGCATTTTGAATTATATTTTGTAATAAAATAAAATTCAAAATAAAAAAAAAATTAATAATAATATTTAAGATTAATATTATTATTCTTATTTTAAATATGAAATAAAGTATTTCTTATTTTAATAAGAATAGTGGGTCTGAAATTTTCTCTCTCAAAACTAGGGTTAAGTCAACTATATATATGTAGTGATATGTATAGTTTAACCCTAATTAAGCATAAAAGGAGAGTGGCAACTGTCACTTAGATTGAGAGAATAAGAAAAATCATTTTTCTTATGTAACTTTTAGAAAAAGAGAAAATAAACCCTAGCTACCAAGGAAGGGAGCTAGCACCCCAGATGATTCTTTTCATTGCATTTGCGTGTGGATACTGGTAGAGGGTGTCATTTTGCATGAGGCCGCACCTACAAATTCGATTTGTCTGCGTTTCAAGAGGTTGGTAATCTTTACTTCTCCTTTTATTAAATCAATCGAATCTCATGGATCCATGGTGGGTTTCTCTTTTTGTTGTGATTTTTTTTAATTTTATTATTTCGAAACCCAACACTGTTAGCCTATATAACAAAATAGAAAACAAGCCATCAAAATGTTATTATGATCAATTTATGATAAATCAAAGATTGGCAACCAAAATAAAGATGTTATTCCATTTATTCAGATATGGCATAAGACTGTAGAATGTTATATATTTATAACATAGAGCACAAGAAAATCAACAAAGTAGAAACAAGAACCTGAGAGCAAAATCCCATGTAGAAAGTATATATGGTGGCAATTCAAGCAATATGATCAAACAAAAAGCATTAAGAAACTAAAAGGAATATATTTGAATTCGTTAATAATGTGGGATCTTAAGGCTTCTATCAAACATGAATAGTTGAAAAAATAAAAGAAAAGAAGATATAGACAATGAGAAATAAAAAGTAAGTAAATTAGAAAAATTAAGCAATAGAAATTTCTTCCATACTTACCACGATAATGAGCAATAAAAAATTAAAAATTTATGATGACCATCATGATCTGAATTTACTAAAACTAGTAAACAAATTACAAAATCTATCAAGCATTATCAGAGTTAATTAGTTCAATAGAGCCAATGAATTAAAAAAATTGAGATCACCAGCCATTGTCATGTTTACATACATAATAACTATTGTAGGTTGCATGCATATGAAAACTATAACTTTATGAAATTTTGAATTAGAACAATAATTGTTAATAATAGTTATAGTTATCTGCAAATTGATCTCTGCAGTGTTAAAATAATAGAGAGATAATAAGAGCAATTAAAGCAATTAAAAGGGTTGCAAATAATTTTGAAGTTTATAAAGGGAAGAAAGGAGCTGAATACTTTTCCCCCACACATCTCATATTGACATTAAAAGAAGCTTTTGTTAAAGTGTAACAATATCACCGGCTTCTATGCATTTCAAAAATGATAAAAGAATTAAATCGTAGATTAAAAATGCCATATAAGGGATATCCTTTTCAGGTTTTATGGAGCCAAATGTGGAATTTGTTTCTTTTATCTCCTTATTGCTTCTTGTAACATACATCTAAAAGATTGAGAGATTACAAAAATAGGTAAAATAACCACAAGCAACTACAAAGACAAAATCAAAGCCTTAGGTGAGGCAACAATTGTCTAGTCAACTTTATACTTTTTTCAACATAGAAAGAGTAAAGCATCAATCCATTAGAACAAATATGTAGCTATAAACATTAAAATTGATTTGAAGGGTGAAACAGACCCACTTGGGTAGGATTTTTAATTAATTTATTATGATTAGAGTTGGCAACTGAAGGAAATACCTGAATTGGTGATTTTGTACATTCTAATGAATTAGTAATAACAACTAACAATAATAGAATTATATTATCTTCGTTTTTGGCATTAGGTTGCAAAAGAATATGAGATAGTATAAAAAAAACTCAATAAAAACACAATCTAACTACATTCCATTGTGAAACATAGAAGCAATTTTTTTAAAATTTTACAACATGCCAGAAAAAGTATTAAAGAGTAATAGAAAACCTTGATAGAGGGTGATTAGCCAAGAAGAAAATTTCTATTATGCTTTTGAATCACATCCATGTGCTAATTATTGTCAAATAAAAAGAACAAATAGAAAATTGGAAAAACTAAAATATCATTTGAGAGATCTTATAGCCTGGCATCTTTTAATTTGCATTAGAAGATTTGTTGTTAGCGAAATAATAGAGCAGCACCCTCCATCAACAAAGAATTGAGAGTTATAATAAGTGCTTAGTGATAGAAAATCATATCTAGAGGTGCTCACGGGACGGGAAATACCAAACCTCGATGGGGACCCAACCCGAACAGGGCAGGGAATCCCCAAATTTTCTCCCAGTGGGGATGAGGACGAGGATAAAAAAATCCATATTTGTGATTTCGGGGCTAGGGCGGGGAATAGGGTATCCGCCCCACGGGGATCCCTGCCCCGAGATATTATTACATAAAGGGTATTAGTTTTTAAGTTATTTACATATACATGCAATTATATATAAATGGCCAAAAACCTAGCTTTCTCATTTTTCATATCTCTTTAAATATGCTCTACCATTTTCTCTATTTGCTCATGCATTTGCCGACCATGATCAGTGATCACCAGCTCTGCCGACCGAGATCAGTGATCCCTCTTTTCTTTTTCCAGATCTCTATTGTTTTGTCGATCTCGATCCCATTTGGAGTTGTATCCTTCTTAACACAAACAATCAAGGTTTGATTTCTTCTTCTTTCTATTTAATGTTTATAAATTTTATTTTGTTTAAGATTTTTATGTTTAATTCCCTATCCTCATATGATTTCATCTTATCATGATTTCTTCTTTAAGCTTTTTTGAAATATGATTTTTTGTTTTAATACGTTAATTTTGATTTTTAATTTGCTTTGAGCTTAAAAAAATGGAGTTATGAGTAATAGTTGTTATATACTGCAGTGTACTTATGAGTAATAGTATTTGAAATCTAGATTCTATTAAGATTTAAATTTTTGTAGTTATATATTGCAGTACAGTTAAACTTTTTCCATTTTTAGTTGTATCTATACTGAGTAATGGTTACTTTTCTGCATTTAAAGTGATGTATAGCTTTTTTGCTTAAGTTGGACGAAGTGTAGATGAGCTTAGAATTTTGAGTTGCTTTGAAATTTACTTTAACTGGAGTATTAGTGGGTTTTGATGCATCTTAACCTTTACTTTTTTTATTCTTTTGTTGTTGTCCTTTTAGCTGTTAAAGTGAAGAAACCATAAATTTGTCTATTGATTAGTCACCAAACCATGTGAAATATACAAATAAAATGGCTCAATTAGTCCACTCCACTTGATCTCCCTATCTTTGAAAGCTAATTTTAGCAGCAATTATCATATATATAATTAATATTTTTATGTTTGATTAATTGATATTTCAGGTTGATGTTCAGCAGGATGGAAGTGGTTCAACTGAAATAATTGAATTGGAGATTTGTAAAAAATTATGCATTTATTTTTTGTATTATTGTAATTTTATTAAATTTTGTTTTTTTGTATTTAATTTTAGGATTTTTAAGTTTTAAATTATATTTAATTTAAATTTTTATAATGGTTAAAATTTATGTTAATTTAAATTATGATTGATTTTGAATTATTTATTTATTAAATGTTATATTTTAATTTTAACTATTTGTGAAATATCATATTTTAAAATTAAATAAATATTTTTTGGCAGGGGGCGGGGATCCTCGCGGGGCAGGAACGGGGGAAATTTCCTTCCCGTTATTGAATTGAGGGGAGGGGGGAAATCCCTAACACCAATAGGGCAGTAAGTGGAGATGCAATCCCCGGCCAGGCCCCACCCCATGAGCATTCCTAATCATATTAGATCACACAAGGGATCAAGTAACATGGTAAGTAACATATTTGTGACAATAAAATAAAACCACCAAACAAACATTGATTTTCAATAATTCAAGCCAAAAACAATGAATAATGTGCTGCCTACCAAATAGTCAAGCCAAGAACAGCAGATGGTCCAAATTAATTACTGCCAATATAAACCATTTAGCACCTTGCAAATTACACTTTCTAATCAAAGCCATTACAATTTTCAAATAGAACACAATAAACATTTGAAACCAAAATTAAAGTAAGCAATAAACTGGAATAATGAAAGCCATAGGCGATAAATGATCAAAAATTGAAAAGCAGACAAACACATAAAACCTAATAAAAAATTATATGAAAGCGAAAATTAAAGAGATTAACCAGTAATTTGAGCTTTCAATAAGCAACAGTCCCACTCTTATCCTCCTTACTCTCGAATGGAGGTGGTGGGTCCAGGAAAGACACCTCATTGAGAGCAGATCTAACAGGGGCAAGACTTCTCTTTTCATCTTTCTAATAAAAACAACGTCGTCTATGTGGTACATGAAAAGTTATTTTGGCCCAACTTTTTTATGGAAATGTAAAACAAAAAGCAAAAGAAGAGTGACAAAGAACCAGCGGATGATGAAAAAGAAAGCTTATAGAGAGTGAATAGCTTGATTGTAGAAGACAATAAAGTAATTGCAGATGAACCAATCAATGAAGCAAAGAAGGGGAAAAGGGAAGCGTTTGTTTTTTAAGGGCGTAGGTGAAAAATATGGATTTAGATTTGGAAGTGTTTTTTCTTTTTAGGGTTTAGGTGAAATATAGAATAGATTAATTTATAGAAAGAAAAAACAAGTTAATAGTTTATTTCTATTTCCCTTCGGAATGAAATTTTCATAGGTAATTTAATGACGAAAACTTATTTTCGTCAACAAACTACTTGCGAAAATGCTATTCCATAGGAAAATACCTATGAAAAATAAAATTATAGGAAAATTACTGATGAAATGTTTTTTATAGGTAATATACAGATGAAATTCTTTTCTGCAGGTAAATTCCCTATATAATCATGTTTTCGTAGGTAATTACTGGTGAAAATGTGATTTCGTAGGTAATTTTCCATCAGAATCATGTTTTCATAGGTAAATTTGCTACGAAATTATGTTTTCATAGATAAATTAGCAATAAAAATGTTTTTCATCGGTTACAAAAACATGATTTTGTAGATAATTCACCTACGAAAAAAGGGTTCTATCGGAAAATTTTATGATATATTTCAGCCACAAAAATTGGCACCAATTTAATAATGAATTTTTTGATTCCATTGGTAAAGTTTGGCAGGAAAAGTTTCCTCCATTATTTACAGTAGATTTGTTATTTCACCGCAATGCACATTTTTTCCTGAAAATTTTGACTACAAAAACATTTTTTCATCAGTAGTTACCTACGAAAATTTTTTCCATCGATAATTTTATGTCTAGAATTGGGACATTTCTTGTAGTGTTATTTATTCAAATTTGGTGCTTTATTTCATTTTTGGATTTATTTAATTTTTTTGGGAAGCAATAGTTTAGTTTAAAAAAGGAATTTTACCACAATAATTGATAAAAAAATCAGTAAATGTTTTATACTTAATTAATTTGTATTTTCATAAATAAAATGGACTAATGTCCAATTTTCATCCCAAAATCACACACTAAAAACAAGAGTCTTATTTTTTCATCAAAACTAAGGTCACTCATCTCATGTTTTCTTAAAATTGATAAATAATTTTTATCTCTCCTTTTTGTAAATATGTATGTGGGAACTAATGTTCCTAAATTTAATAAATAGCCTACTTTATGTATGATTAAATTTAATAAATAGCCTACTTTATGTATGATTCTTTCTTCTTTCTTTTCCTTGGAAAATTTGGTATGTAATAATTAAGTAGTGGATGTATTTGTTTACTTGCTTTATTTACTGATTTTACTTATTTGATTGGCATGTTTATTTACTTTTTTTTTTGGAATGCATCATATTAAAAGGGAGGTAGTGGATTAATAGATAAAAAACTAATTATAAACAAACACCTAATTGAGATGCCAAGGAAGAGTGATATTCCAAACACCAATCTCTATTTGGGCATTAAAAGGTTAAGAATCATTTTCTAATTTTATGTTCAGTGGTGACTCCATGATACCTACCTTTTTGAGCCCATATTGGATGCGTTCATATATTGACCATCAACAATAATTTGGGCCTAACCCCTTTTTATTGTGAAGTGGCTAGTTTATGAGTTACAATGAGCTTCATTCGGTCTTAAACCTTAAAAATGGGCCTTTGAGAGCTAAACCAAAATTAAACAAGGCTCTGGCATGCATCTATGATGGCCCAATAATTACATTAGAAGGATTAGGACATATGTATGTATGTGTTGTAGTGCACAAGGGAATGTAAAAGTGTTAATAGTGTAATAGGGACATGATCGATATTTATGTAATTATTAAGGGTATGTAAGTAATTGCATAATTGATGATTATGTAATTAAAAAAGTGCTCAATTGAAAGAGGAAATAATGATTTAAGATGATTGGTAAATAAAAATTTAGAGAGGGATTGAAAGTAAATTGGCTAAGGTAGGAAAAAGTTACACCAATAAGAGGCCAACACCTAGTTTTCTAGAATTAACTATATATTAATTGAGGAAGATAGTTTCTACATATGGGATAGATAAGCCAGCCACTATTAGATTTAAGACATAAAAAAATTTGCTCTTTCATTTTTCCTCTTCTTCCTCTTCATCTTTCCTTAAAGCTTTCTAAAATTCTACTTCAAGTTTGGAAAGATTTAAAGAAGGATTTTATAGTTATTTAAGGTGAGTAAAAGTAGGTTTATCACTTTCAATTCCTCTCTATATGTATAATAGAATGAGTAATCAATTGATAAATGACTACAAAATGTCATCTTTGTGAGATTAACTGGAGAAAATTTAGGACTAAGACCAAGAATAAATGTAAAGCAAAAGAAGAGCGAGATAAGCTTCAATAAAGTATGGTAACTCACCCAATTGATTTTAAGGATACTTGATGTATTTTTAGGGTATGTGAATGTTTGTTTGTGTAACTAATGATTGAGTGTGGAATTGGTAGCAATTTGCTTGTGTAAGTTGATTTGTGCCCTAAAATCATGTTCGGTAAAATTTTATCATAGGGTTCGTATGACCTAGTTTTAGTAGTTCAATCATATCTCAACCTTTAAAGCTCTAAATGGGATGTTTCAAGTTGGAAAATAAACTAGACTCATAAACCTAGAATTAATATGAAGATACCAAAACCTGATTCTGGCTTTAAGTGCCTCAACTTTTGATATAAACCTAGAATCATATGTGTGTATATATATATTAGCTTCTATATAAATATGACAATTATAAGTACATTATATGATTATGTAAAAGAAATGTACAAGAAATAAAGATATATAAATATTTAATGTATGTTTGAATCATATGGCATACCTTTATGAAATATGGGAGTATAGTTATGCATGCATATATTATGTTAATAATGAAGTGAGAATGAGTAAGACATATATATACAAGTAAGAGCTTTATGCTTACATACTAATTATAATTATAATCATATATTTATATGATTAATTGATTCAGTCAAACATCCAAAAGGGATCATTGAAAATTTGGTAGTCAAAGTGAGGAATTTCATATTCCTAGTGGATTTTGTGGTGAATGATATGGATGAAGACAAGAAGGTACCTCTCATCATAGGAAGATCATTTTTAAATACTTCAAGAGTGCTTATTGATGAACATGGACAAATAGTGATGATTTAGTTCAATGATGAAAAGATCGTATTCGATGTTAACAAGGTCATGAAACATCCATTATTTGAATTTGAAGAATCCTTGTGTTTTGTGGATGCAATTTAATACCGCACATAATAGTTGCAAGAAGAGATTTTGTTTGATTAGCATTTGAAGAATTGTTTGATGCACTCATTTAAAGATCAAGAATTAAACAAAGCTAAGAATGAAGTGGTGGCCAATTTGGAGAAGGATTTTAGAGAAGATGACACAAAGGGTGAAGTGTTTGAACTTTTTAAGAGAGACTATAAAACTGAACTTAAACCTCTCATTCTCATTTGAAGTATGTATTTTTAGATGATGATAAGAAACCTATACTAATTTCTTCAATTTTGATAAATGATGAGGAAGAGCTATTGATTGAGGTGCTTCGAAAAGCATAAAAAAGTAATAGAATGGGAGACCTCAAACCTCAAGGTAATTAATCCAAGATACTGCATTCATCACATTCCTATATAAGAGAATTTTAAGCCATTAGTGCAAACCAAACTAATGCTAAATCCAGCAATGCGAAAAATGGTGAAAAAGGAAGTTTTAAAGGATACAAGTATTATTTTTCCAATATTTTATAGTAGTTGGGTGAGTCTTATCTAATGTGTACCTAAGAAAGGTGGTATCACTATTGTAGAAAATGAGCTTAACAAAATCATTCCAACTTGTACGGTTACAGGTTGGGAAGTGTGTATAGCCTTTAGAAGGTTGAACAATGCAACCTCGAAAGATCATTTCACTTTACCATTCATTGATCAGATGCTTAAGAGGCTAATGTATAATAGGTTTTATGGTTTCTTAAATAGGTATTCAGGTTATTTACAAATCCCCATAGCCCTAGAAGACTAAGTGAAAACAAACTTTACTTGCCTTTATAGTACATTTGTATATAAGAGAATACCCTTCAATTTGTGTAATGCACCAGCTACATTTCAACAATGCATAATGGTTATAATTCATGACTTCATAGAAAAATTTATGGAGGTGTTCATGGATAATTTTATGATTTATGGAAGGGATTTTAAGAGTTGTTTAAAGAATCTTGATTTAGTGTTAAGTAGGTGCGAAGAAACCAACATAGTGTTAAATGAGGAGAAATGCCACTTTATGGTTAGGGAAGGGATTGTCTTAGGCCATAATATTTTTGAGAAAGGGATTAAGGTAGATAGAGCTAAGGTAGAGTCCATAGAAAAACTTCCACCTCTAATGAGTGTGAAAGGAGTTAGAAGTTTCTTAGGTCATGTGAGATTCTACCATAGGTTCATAAAAGATTTTTTAAAATTTGATAAATTGTTGTCTAACTTATTGATGAAGGATGCCTCATTTGACTTTTTAGATGAGTATTTGTAGGCATTCAATACTTTGAAGAATAGTTTGATTTTAGCTCCAGTAATTGTTTCTCCGGATTGGAATGTCCCTTTTAAATTGATGTGCAATGTTGGCGATTTTGTAGTAGGAACTATGTTGGGACAAATAAAGGAGAGATCTTTTATGCAATCTATTATGTAAGCAATACTCTAATTGAAGATTAAGTCAGTTACATCGTAACTGAGAAAGAACTACTTGCTATAGTGTTATACTTTTTCTTAAAGCTTAAATATCATAAGTATACGGTATACCGATTATAGTACTTCAGATATCGATCCCACGAGGAAATGTTGATTGAAATTACCCACTATTACTACTTAATTTTAATCTTGTTTACGACGTTCATAAATGTGAATTAACTCTAAACTACTCTATTGCATAAATTAATTAAATCTTAGTTCAATATAATCAAAGAAGGTAGTAAATGTAATGAAATTAAATAATCATGCACTTGATACCATTATTTTAATTATAAGTTTTAATCTTATTAGTAAGCCAAGTTGGAATAAATTTCTAATCCACTCTCTTGACATGAATTAGAATGCCTAAGATATGCAATTAAAGTGCTATTTCTCAACTCTCGTTAATGAACTAGTTGATTTTAATTACACATTTTAAGATTAAACACCAACCTATAGCAATTATCTCCACATGTGATCTCTCAAACTATGCTTTGATAATGAATTTCCTATTATCTTTCAATAAGATGTTGCTCTCGCTAACTCCCTTATTTATGACCATTATGATCATTTTCAAAAAAGGAATTGCCATCTAAGGTTGTTTTCCTTAACCTATAATGATACTAGTAAAATATTAATAGCAAATTCTACATACAAAAATCAATTATATAAATGGAAAATAGTAATTGTTCATATAAAATCAAATGCCAAAACAATATTCATTTAAAGATTACAAGGAAGAAATACAATTAAGAACAAGAAGGAAAGGATCTCTCAACCCTTTTCCCTTCATAAAGGATATCTTCTCCCTTGCTTTTCTCCTTTTTCAAGTCATGAAAATTAAACAAAAGTACTAAAGTAAACTATTGTTCTTAGTATCACAAAATCAAAATCCAAAATTTCATCCCCCAAATTCTGTTTAACTTGATATATATATGCCTCTCTAAAAGATATGACCCTTCAAAAAAAGTTGCCATTGTCGATGAAAAATTGCATCTCTTCACAAATTCAACTCCTCATCCGCCTTTCGTCGCGCTCGCGACGCTTTTCGTGCTCGTGGCAAGACACGTCCAGGCTTTGGTTGGCTCTGCTAGTTGTCATGACCTCTTTTTCATTGTCGCCCTCGCAACAATGCCTTTGTAGCTCTCATTCTTCTCCTTCTTCTTCCAATTAACTCCTTTAAGCCTCCAATCATTTCCCTTCTCCTACAAAACAATTAAAACAACCACAAACACATAAAACACATAAAATCAACAAAATATAGATAAAATACCAAAATAATAAACACAATACTAAACAAAACTTCACATGAAAACACAATATTTATGAGCTTTTCAGGCTCATATCATATAGTATTTGCTTTTGAAAAATTTTGACCTTATCTTATTGGAACTAAAATAGTTGTTTGGTATGATCATGAACACTGAGATATCTTTTTGCTAAGAAAGAGTCAAAACCAAGACTAATTAGGTGGGTTTTATTATTGCAAGAGTTCAATTTAAAGATCAAGAACAAGAAGGGAGCAAAAAATTTTGCAACGGATCATTTTTCGAGACTAAAGCATAAACATATAGAGAAGGGAGAAATTCTATATCTTTTTCCTGATGAGCATATATGTGCTATATATGTTATTGAAGTTACCATTCCATGGTTTGCTTATTTGACCAATTATCTTACAGGAGATTTTGTTCCTAAGGATTCCTCATGGCAACAAAGAAAAAAGTTCAAGGGAGATGCATAACATTATTTATGGGACTATCCAATATTAAGCAAGATATGTCCAAATCAAGTGCTGAGACATTATAGTCCAAAAAAAGAGCAAGGTACCATTGTACAAGCATGTCATGGAGGAGAGGTAGGACGTCATCATGAGCCAAATAAAATAGTATCAAAAATTCTACAATAAG
This sequence comes from Excoecaria agallocha, assembly GCA_037975025.1. Taxonomy (NCBI): domain Eukaryota; kingdom Viridiplantae; phylum Streptophyta; class Magnoliopsida; order Malpighiales; family Euphorbiaceae; genus Excoecaria; species Excoecaria agallocha. The sequence goes on from JBBPFJ010000179.1 coordinate 201,546, forward strand.
GTTTCTTCTAGCCCACTCTTTTTCATGATGTTAAGTCTTTGGTCTCTAGATGTGATAAGTGTCAAAGGGTTAGTAATATCTCTAAGTGAGATGAAATACCACTTAACAATGTTTTAGAGATTGATATATTTGATGTTTGGGGAATAGATTTCATCAGACCATTTTCAAATTCTTTTGGATTTGAGTACATCTTAGTAGCGATCGATTATGTATGCAAATAGGTTGAGGTTATCACTACTAGATCATGTGATGCTATAGTGGTTTTAGAATTCCTTAGAAGAAATATTTTCACTCGATTTAGGACACCAAGAGCTACTATAAGTAATGGTGGCAAACACTTTATTAACCATCAATTCAAATATTTGCTTAGAAATTATGTTGTAACTCATAAAGACACAACTCCTTTTCACCCTCAAGATAATGGTCAAGTAAAGGTTTCCAATAAAGGGTTGAAGGACATTTTAGAAATGACTGTCAATACCCTAAGGAAAGATTGGTCTGATAAATTAGATGATGCTTTATGGACCTATTATACTACATTTAAAAATCCTATTGGTATGTTACCTTTTAGGTTATTATATGGGAAAGGGTGCCATTTGCTTGTTGAATTAGAACAAAAAGAATTTTGGGCTATTAAATATCTAAATTTTAATTTTAAGAATGCATAGGAAAAGAGATTATTGTAGTTATATGAGCTTGATGAGATTAGGCATGAAAACAATCTAATTTCAAAGGAGTTTGTGCCCAGAATAATGGTGCTTTTGTATGACACTCATTTGTGACTATTTTTAGGAAAGCTGAAGTTGAGATGGAAAGGGCCATTAGAAGTAATGGATGCCACAAACTATAGAGTTGTCACTACTAAGCATCCAAATGATCATAAAGAGTTCAAAGTTAATAGTCACCACCTTAAACCATATTTTAAATCCATGTTTGAAGTTGCTTCAGTGGTAGTTACTCTCATAGATGTTCAATAAGTGCATTCAAAGTTGAGTTGACGACTTATTAAATTTAGAACTTTCTTTCTCTAACCTTAATTCTTTTTAAGTGTGTTTTTAAATTTTTTTGTTTATTTTAATTTTTAGTGTTAATTTTTGTAGTATTTTGCTTAATTATGTGGTTTATAACTTGTCAATTTATTCTTGCGTTGTTGGGATTGAATTTATATGGTATGTGTTGATTGAAAATGGACTTGAATTTTCAAAATTTTTGCAAAAAAGTGGTTGTCATAATTGAGATAGATTTGTCTTTGCCATGACCAACACTACAAAAAAAAAACCTAAATTGGCAACGAAATTTAGCAACAACATACTTTTCATCACTATTTAGTGACGATTTAGTGATCATTTTAAATTTTAGTTGTGAAAATGTATTTGTTCAACTTAGGGATAAATTTTAGTTGTCAATAAATATTTGCAGCAATGAATGGAGCCAATTTTTTTTAAATTAGTGGTAGAAATTATTGTCACTAAAAGCTTTTCAATCTTTTACTTAGGAAATTAATTTCCTAAAACATAGCAACAGAAATTTAGTCGCTAATTGAAATGAAACTCTAGAGACGGAATAGCAATGGAAATTTAGTCGCTAATTTAGTTGCTAATTTATTATATTAATTGTATGTTATCAATTAAATTTTTTTTCAAAATTTTCTTATTTTTATTATTGATTTCTATAAGCACTATAATATTAATAAAAAAAATATACATACATATTTATGCTTACTAATTATTTTTAATAATTTTTAAAAATATTTTATATGATATTATTTGCCTATTTTCAATTAAAATTTTCAAAAATTTATAATTTTGATTATTTCAAGTATTATAATATAAATGAAAAATACAAATACATATTTATTATTACTAATTAAGATTAAAAATTATTTAAAAAATTAAGGATTAAAATCACAAAAAATAATTATATAAGATAAAAAAATAATATCGACTTATAACACGTGACCACTTTTAGAATTTTAATAATATTGACTTGACATTAACTATAATATTTTTCTCTCTTCTGATTTTTCTTTTTTTTTTTGAATTTTAATAATATTTTATAGACATTAGTTATAAAATAATTTTTATATTTAACATGTATTCAATATGTATATATATTATATCTATGGATACAAATAAAAAACTATACATAAATTCATTTATGAAATTATCCTCCATTCAATAGATATTGTATAAATGAATGTAGGGATATTTTTCTCTTTTAGAAAATCCTAATTACTCTTCTCTTTGCCTTATTCTTCTTTTCTTTTCTAAGGTAGAGCCGTCATCCCTCGCTTCCCTTCTCTCTCTCTGTCTTGCTTCTTCTTCCCACTGCCCTAGTCGTTGTTTCCCAAAATCGCTCGCAGACAAGTCAAGGAAGGCATCTATCCGATTACTTCTTATTTCTAAGATGTAAGTTAACCTTTATTTTCTCTTACTTTCCACTTTCATTTTCTCTTTCTTATTCTTTCCTTTTGCTGTGATTCTTTATCTCAAACCCCTAATCACTTTCTCACCTGTATTTCACCTCTTGAACATAGTTTGCTCAAGTTTTGGTAGGAATATATTGGGATTATTAATTACATCCAATCATTACAACAGCAAGTTGAGGTATGCATCCCTAATTTTTCCTCCTAACAAATTGAGTGTAAATATAAATATATATATATATATATATATATATATATATATATATATATATATATATATATATATATATATATATATATATAATTAGGTACAATAATCATACTCTCACTATATACAATTTATGTCCAAAAATCTTTATCGTATACGACAAACTTGTATCTAACTATGCTATGGATACCAGAATAAGGAAAGACGAATGAAAAGTAGAGTTAAAGAGAAGTTAATATAATAATCATATTCGAGTAAGCATTTTTCATTTTACTATAAATTATATAAGAAATGCATAATATTTGACTATAAGTGTAAATATTAGTAAAAGAAATTAAATAAAGACGACTCATACTTTTAATCAAGTGTTAGTCACATATTAACTTCTTGTGAAAAATAACTAATTGTAGAGTAACTTAAGACATTTTATTAACAATGGGTTAAGCTCATAATTATGAAGCTCCAAAATGATTTAAAGTTGTACAAAATCTAGAATAGAAGAACTTGTAAGACTTAACTAGAAGTCTATAGCTCAAAATCCTATGGCATTAATTCCAAAATTTAGGATGTACAAACAAATATAAGCTTTGAATATTACAATCTGTATGGCACAGTTAAGGATTGAGAAGTCCAGTCCATATGTATAGATGAAAAATTAAGATTAAATAGTTATAAAGGATGTAAATAGCAAGAGAAGAGAATAGAAGAGTGCCTAATCTTATTCTCTACCTAGTATACATCTCATTTTCTCTACTTAAAAGATTTTATTTGCTCGGAATCCACAACACTATCCATCATCCATCTATAATACTATCTGTATTTTTAATTAATTTAACTTGTTTGTTTACTATTTCTTCAATGCAACTTGCTTAATTATTACTTATAATTAACACACACATCATTATCAGAGTCTTAAAGAGTTAACAATAAACATAGAAAGACAAACATAATTCATAACAAAATCACCAAAATTTCGTAAAAATATAATAATTTTGTCGAATGCTATCAATCTCTGAGCAAGAAAATGTTTAGGTATCAATCTTTTTTCACTACTTTTGCTAATTGAGAGATAAAAGAGCAATTGAAATTTTTTCAATTGTAAAATTATTTTAGCATATAATTTTATTTCTTCATTAATCAATGACTGGACTACTTCCTACATAATCTCTCGTTATATTTATTAACCATATTGTTACAAACCTTTACATCTGAAATTGGCTTTTTACCTTTGTTTATATTTTGCTTATCATTATTGCTTTAATTGTCAATGAATGTTTGATGATCTGAATTTGATGGGGCTACATCGATAATAATTTTAATTTTGTTTGATTTCATATGGCATTTTTATTTTTTCTATGACACATTAATCCATGCTGCTATTTTTAGTATGTTGCTATATATTATGATTAACTAGAGTAACTCTCTATTTCTACTAGAAGGTAGCTAGGCTAGCTCCACAAATAGGTGAAATTGCTTTTAAACTTTTTCTTTTATCAATGATAAATCATATGATGAATATTTAATATGGATATTATTACATATAGCAACTAGAAGGGAAAAGAAGGGCAAGAGCCCAATTGGCCTATGAAAGAAAGAAGCAATTGGCAAAACTAGAAAGAAAGTAGTTGTTGGTAAAACAATAGGTTAAAGGTGAGAAGACTGTTGATGAGAAACTTGGTCCCCAACTAGACATCATTTGTATTAGAATAGATAAGTATTTGTATTAGAATATCTTAAGTTTATTTTAGCCAAGTGTTTGTATAAAATAGAGTCTAATTAACCTGCCCTTTGGTGGAGTGGACTTTGATGTTTTAATCTAAAGTCTCTTTTTTCTGTTAGGTTCTGTTATTTACTGGTACATTGGGAGCAATACACTTTTGAGTTGCTATCTAGAGAACATCAATCTATGATTACAAGTAAATTCATAAATAGGTAAAAAAAATAAAATTTGACATTTGGCGACAAAATTAGCGACAAAAATTTAAGTCGCTAAAAATATGCTAATTTAGTAAATAAAAACAAATATTAGTGATAAAAAGAGCGAGCATATATTTCAATGTGAATTTTTAGCAACGAAAAAAATCACACCAAATCTGTCTAAAAAAGAATCAAATTTTTAGCAACTAGAAATAGCGATGAATTATTTAGTCGCTAATATTTTGTTATTATAATAATGACTAATTTAGGGGTTAATTAGCAACAGAATATTCATCTCTATATATAGCAACCATTTTTTATATTAGTCACTAAAAATGACAATGATAGCCAAATAGCGACAATCAGTCGTTTAGTCGCTATACTGAATTAGCGATGAAATTTCATTAATTAGCAATATGCCCTATTTTTTTAGAGCGCAATGTGAAGTTTTGGTGCACTAAGTATAGAATGGTTTGTCATGACTAAGATAGATTTTTCTCTGTCATGACCAATTTGAAATATGTGAATTTTTGCTACAAAGTGGTTTGTCACAACTAAGATAGATTTGTCTCTTCCATAACCATTTAAAAATTTGAATGCATGTAGTCTAAAAGGCTTGGTCAAGGCTGAGACCAAATGGTTCTAGCTATGGCCCATGAAAAAAGTGAAGGGATATCACATGGCATATACATGAAGATCATGCAATGGAAAAAAAATAAAAATATTGATCATTCATGTCACCCAATATACGACTTAGAATCGAAACATGCAATTTTAGAGTTTTAAAAACTAACAAGCTTGGATGCTTTTGAAAACTTGATTTTGCAATGGAAAATGTATAAGATAGACTTATACACTTCATATGTAGAACACCAATGCCAAAGGAGCAGCCTTTATGCCACACCACTCTATGCTCACACACACACTTGCAAAGATAGCTTAAAATCAAGAGTGCTAGCTCTATGATTGTGTATTCGGCAATGGGAATGGTTTGAAGTTACAAGATCTGATCTTGTTCTTCCTTTAGGTTGCTATTGCTGCCCAATAACATAAGAGAACAAGAAAGAGTTCTTTCCCCTTGAGTAATTCGGCCAAGAGAGAAAAAGAGCAAAAATGGCTAGCCTTTTATTCTTTTAATTCATCAATATATATCACTTGTTTTAGGTCAAGTGTGAATGCCGAAATTTAGTGATAATTTCAGCCTCCATTACTTCCTAATTAAGAGATATATCTTAATTTAAATTCTATTAGAATTTAAATTCAAATGGCATTAGTCATTTAATCAAAACAAACTTACTTATTTAAGGTTATTAGTTGCCAAATTCAACTAGGATTCCTAGCTTGAATTTAGGCTACATTAATTCCCTCTCAAGTATTATATTTTGATTAAATACAATTTAGGATTTAATACTCAATTAACTTAATTATACATAGATAATTAATTAATTGAAATTAAACCTAGCACCTGCCAATAAATTTCTCTCATGACCAACTGTTAACAGATTTGCCTTAAACAACTAGATATTGAAGGCAAAATAACAGTTCTATAGATTTGCCTTAAATAGCTAGCTGTTTAAGGTAAAAACCTTATTTGATTGATTTACTATAAACAGCTAGTTGTTTAAGGCAAAATCGAAGCTGAACATATTTGCCTAAAACAGCAAGCTGTTTAAGGATAAAAATTTGTTTAATAGATTTGCCTAAAACAGCAAGTTGTTTAAGGCAAAAATCTATTTACCCATTGCATACATTAATTTGACTTTAAATAAAAGTCCAAATTAATTTCCAATACACTATTTAAATCTTTTAAGCCCAATGTTTTGTGTGCGATCCTATAGGTCCATTTAATATTGGCAATGAATTAATAAATTAATTCAAAGGCTATATATATTCTCTAGCAAGATATTATAGCATTCCAAATTAAATAAAAATGCAAATGGCATTTAGTGATCTAATGCAAATTTGCATAGTCCCTTACCCTTAAATATCATAATTAATATAAGGCATGGAACTAGTCATCCTTATGTATACTAATTCCTTTCTTGATATTTCAGTGACACTGAACTTTCAGATAAATAATGATTACTCCTTATTTCATCTTGGTATGGCCATACACTTCTCAGTTCACTGATCAAGTGGCCAATGATATTTTCTCTTTTATCGAGAGGGGTAACCCCTTTACTTCTCTCATGCTCTCTAACATGGATTAGTGCATACCCATACTTGTCACTCTGTTATAAGCACATTAGGTGTATGTCAAAGTACACAGTAATTCATAAAGAGTTTCATAGAGATTTTAGGTCTGAGAACTCTAATGCAAAACTTGTACATGAGAAACACTTATGACTTGTACCATATAGCGTTCTCATGAACGAATCGAATTCAGATACCTTATTCTAAACATGTATCTATGATCTCTGATTGATACTCCAGTCCTTATGATCCATAAGATAGAACTCAAATTATCAGAGAGAGCATACTAGTCTTAATTCATTTGTTATTCCCATAATAATGACTGACTAGGGATATTTAGAATGAAGTCTCATTTGTTTCAAGGTCTTACAACCATGTGCCTCACACATGATAACTTAAACTAAAATAACATTATTGGATAGTTCTAACAATTGATATGCACAAGAATACAATAGATAAAACAAATGCCTCATTTATTAACTTAAGTGTTTTATAACCATGCATTGGGGCTAGGGCTTACACTAACAATCTCACACTAGCACTGGTCCTAATTAGGCATAGCCCTAAGACCGAATGCTCTCAAATGAGCTTCATGCAAATTTAGACGCAACTATTTCATCAAAGGATCTGCTACATTATTTTCACTTGCTATCTTGCTAATCTTGACGTCCCTATAATCAATGATCTCTCTAATCTGGTGGTACCTCCAGAGTATGTATTCGGATTTTTGGTGTGATCGGGGCTCCTTGGCCTGTGTGATGGCCCCGTTATTGTCATGGAAAAATTCTAATGGATCTAGGATGCTTGGAACCACTCCTAATCCAAAAATGAAATTTCTAATCCAAACAACCTACATTGCAGCCTCACTTGCTGTAATATACTCAGATTCTGTAGTTGAGTCGGCAATGGTCTCTTGCATTGAGCTTTTCTAGCTGATAGCACCACCGTTCAAAATAAAAACAAATCCAGATTGCGATCTTAAGTCCTGAGTGCTGGTTTGAAAAGCAGCATTGGCATAACCTTGTATGACGAGTTCTTTTTGACCACCATACACCAAGAAGTGATCCTTAGTCCTTCGTAGGTACTTTAGAATCCCTTTTATAGCAAACCAGTGCTTCTTACCAAGATTTTGCTGAAACCTACTGGTTATACTCAATGCATGAGCAATATCTAACCTAATATATAACATACCGTACATGATAGATCCAATAGCAGATGCATGTAGGATTTTACTCATGTTGTCCCTCTCATCTTTAGTTTTAGGACATTTTTCTTTAGTCAAAGCAACTCCCAAAGCCAAAGGTATGTACCCTTTCTTTGAGTCTCCCATACTAAAATGCTTTAGTACTTTGTCTATTTACTTTTCTTGACTTAGTCCCAAAAGCCGATTTGATCTATTTTTATAGATCCGAATGCCAAGTATTGTCTCGGCTTCACCTAAGTCTTTCATTGAAAAGCACTTCCCCAACCATTACTTAACCTTTTGCAATATTGGGATGTCATTCCCAATGAGAAGGATGTTGTTTACATATAGGACTAGAAATACTATTATGCTCCTACTAACCTTCTTGTACATACAAGGATCATCTTTATTTTTTATGAAGTCAAATTCTTTGACTGCTTCATCAAAATGCAGATTCTAACTCTGGGATGCTTGCTTTAATCCATAAATGGATTTTTGAAGCTTGCAAACCTTCTTAGGATGCTTAGGATTGACAAAACCCTCAGGTTGTGTCATATACACATCCTCAGGTAGATTTCCATTAAGGAAAGCAGTTTTGACATCCATTTGCCATATCTCATAGTCATGATATGCAGCTATGGCAAGCAAGATCCTAATGGACTTGAGCATGACTACAGGTAAAAAGGTCTCATAATAGTCTACACCATGAGTTTGTCGAAAACCTTTTGCTACTAGTCTACCTTTGTAGGTCTTATCACCTTTGAGTTTAAATAGCCACTTGCATTCAATTACCTTGGCACCTTCCAGTGGATCAACCAAGGTCCAAACCTGGTTATCGTAATTGATTGCATCTTGGATTTCATGGCTCCAAGCTAATTTTTCGAGTCAGGGCTCTCAATAACTTCTTGGTAGGTAGTTGGATCCTCATGATCCACTAACTCAATAGTGTCACTGTTGGTGATTAGAAAACCGTATCTCTCAATCTCCCAACGTACCCTACCAGACCTTCTAGGTTCTTGTGCAATGGGTTCTTGTTCCACAATTGGTTGTGTACTTGATCCCATTTCCAACTCATCCTCTACAGGAGTTTGTGGCACTTGAATTTCTCCAAGTTATACTTTACTACTACTGTCTTTCTTGAGAAGGAATTCCTTTTTCAAGAAAATAGCCTTGAGAGCTACAAAAACTTTATTCTCGGCTTGTGAGTAAAAGTAGTATCCCTTTATTTCTTTGGGATAACCCATAAATAAGCAGACAGTAGATTTAGACTCTAGTTTGTCATATGTTAATTTCTTAAAATGTGCTTCATAGCCCCAAATCCTGAGAAATGACATATTGGGTTCTTTCCCAGTCCATACCTCATATGGTATCTTCTCAACTGCTTTAGTTGGAGTACGGTTCAGTAAAAATGCAGCAGTTTCTAATGCATAGCCCAAAAGAGACAGGAAGATTAGCTTGACTCATCATCGATCGAACCATGTCCAATACAGTTCGATTTCTCCTTTCAGACTCACCATTCCATTATGGCATTCCAGGAGGAGTGAGTTATGAAATAATTCCACACTCCTTTAGATGAACGTCAAACTCTTGGCTTAAGTATTTGCCACCTCGATCTGATCGAATGGCTTTTATACTTTTACCAAGTTGGTTTTCTACTTTGTTTTTAAACTCTTTGAATTTTTCAAAAGTTTCAGACTTGTGTTTCATTAGATAGACATAGCCATATCTACTAAAGTCATCTGTGAATGTTACGAAGTAGTTAAAGCAACCTTTAGCTTGTGTACTTAATGGCCCACATACATCGATATGTATTAGTTCCAATAAGTCACTAGTCCTCTCACCTTTCTTGTTAAAAGGACTCTTTGTCATCTTTCCATGCAAACATGGCTCGCATGTGTCATAAGATTCCAAATCGAATGACCCAAGCAGTCCAGATTTATGGAGTCTTTGTTAGAGAGTATGCCCTAGAGCCCATGTAATAGGGATATTTTTCATATGTATGAAATTTATATTCTTAATAAAAGGCATCATTCATTTATTAATGCTGTGTTTGAATACATGAGTTTGTAAATCTTAAATTAATAAATGAAGTCCTAGATATTATAAACACAGTGCAAAGGCAATCATAAAGGTGTTCATGATGTGAGATGTCTATCGCATGCAAATGTGTTAATATCTAAATATCCCTAGTCATAGAATTAACAAGATAGGACATTGTTAATTCGGACAGACTAGCACATGTTATGCTTCTTAAATGGTTCAAGCAATGGTTCTCATAATTGTGATTATGGATGATAATCAAAGCTAACATGTGGATGCTTGTTAGAGGAACAAGTTCATTGGAGACCTGCAAAGAGAATCCTCATATGGATATTAAATCTATGTCAGTGAGGAATCTCTTCATAGCGGTTGTGCAAGTATCCTTAGACTTGAGATCACCAAAGTTATCTTAAGTAGCAAGTGGTATACTTTGATTCCATAACTGATTACTTCCAACTGGGAGTGAACATAGTTAGGAGATTGGGTATATCATGACCTACTTGAAGATAGTTGAGTGATTGACAAAGGATTCACCATCCCAGATTTAACAAGGGAAGTTATATCGCATGATTCTATAATTGCCTTGTTCAGAGAATCTCTGGCCAGAGTAATATGCCGAGATGGATGGAGATCCATGAAGGGCATTTTAGGAACAATGGTTGAATTAATAGAACATACATAATTAGATTTATATGAGTTGACAGAAATCCATACTCAGAATCTAATTGAGATAAGAGTGGTGAAAGGAGTAATTGCACGGTAACTATTTCTATGGAAGGGTACAGTCAAATCACATGACTTTCCTGACATTTGGGTAGTCATGATGCCTAGCTAGAGGCCAATCATGAATTGTATAATGATGTATCAAAATATCAATAGAGATTGATAAAATGATTTAAAGGAGTTTAAATCATGTGAGTTTTGAATAAAACTCACAATTACATATTATACTGCCAACATGGACAGGAACCCAATAGGTCACACACATATAGAGAAAAGGGTAAAATGGTAAAATGACAAGGATAATAATATTTGATATTATTATAAAGGTAGAGAGGAGAATATGATAATAATTAATTAAAGAGTTTAATTAATTATGATCAAATAAAATTGTCTGCGGAACTTTTGAGAAATGTTCTATAAATTGGACCTAAATGAAATAATGTATTTCATGATTAATTATTATTGTCTTATAAGTGTTATAAGACTACTATAAGTGTTATAGGACTGATATAATAATTAATAGGACCATTGGAGAAATTATAAAGGGCCAAAGGAATGAAGAAGTTGGAGGAAGCCCTCCAGACGAGGGCTACACGCCAACTCCATACAGAAGGGGTTAGAGGGCTTTTTCTTGGACCAAATTAATTTATATATGTTACATAAGTGTTATGGAACTCACATATTTAATTTGGTTGGATTTGGAATCTATTTGGGTATTTAAATCCAATTAGATGCACAAAGGGCCTAGTTTGTGGATTTTGTGCATGGTCTTTTATGAAAAGATTTAATTTGGATTTAATTAAGCCCAAATAATTATAATTAATTCCAGAGGCCCAATTAATAATTCTCCAGCAATTTTAATGAGCCCAATCTCATTAAGGAGTTGGAATTTTATCCTAACTATAAAAGGCCAACTAATGAGAATTAGGGTTAAGTGATTAAAACAAAAGGAAAGTCTTTTCCTCTTAATTCTCTCTCCCTTTTGTGCCACTTCCATTGCTAGCCTCTTGGATTTCGGCAAGCCCTTGTTGAACAACAATTTGTTGGTTCAATTTACCCCTCTCTATGTGGATTACTCATTGGAGGTGTTTGATTTTGGACACTGTGGTTTGCGACAACCCGGTGCGAAGTAAAATCAACTGTTCAACAAAAATCAAAGGTGATTTTTCTTATTCTCATATAGTTATATTGTGTATTCATGGCAAGATCATAACTAATGGTTAAAAATTTTAAAATTTCGCTCATGTATGTGATGCATGTAACCGTTAAAATCCAACAGTCTTGAAATGCATTTTTGGTTTGCATGTCCTAAATGACAATGCCTGAAGTAAGTAAGGTTCAATTCGTTTGATTTAACCCTCTTTGTATTAATGTTGTATATGGACTCTTTGTTTTGTAGATCAAGGTTATAAAGGCCATTTTGTAACATGGCATTGCAATATAAAATGCCTTGGCAACGAATATGAATATTTCCATTATTAATAACAAAATAAAATCCATCCATATCCAAACAAGAAACTGAAATAATGTTTCTGCTCATAGCAGGCACATAATAACAATTTTTCAAATCTAAACAAAGTCCAAAAGGTAAAGTGAGTTGATAGTCTCCTATCTCGATGACAGCAACTCGTGCTCCATTCCCCACACGGAGGTCCACTTTATTCTTCCAAAGTAACCTCCTATTTCTTAGCCCCTACACATTTGAACAAATGTGAGAACCACAACCGGTATCCAATACACAAGTTGTAGAAATAGAAAGGTTAATTTCAACAACAAAAATACCAGAACTGGATGCCTTGGCTCCATTCTTCTTTTGTTCTTCCTTGAAGAGAGCACAATTCTTCCTCCAATACCCCAACTTGTTGCAATTGAAGCATGTACTCTCACTCTCCTTGAGCTTTTGTACCTTGGGCTTGGGTCGGGCCTGAGGTGCACTCCCACTAGACTTAGGTTGTGCCATGTTATTCTTGGGTTTTGCCTTTCCCTTCCCCTTTCCCTTAGTGGGTCCCTTCTTAATGCCCCTTTGAACCATAAGTATGGGATTGGTCTTTCGAATGTTCTCTTCAGCATTCTTAAGGATCCCATGAAACTCAGTGACTGTCTTGTTCATTGCATGCATGTTATAATTCATGACAAATGGATCATAATCATCAATCAATGAACCTAAGATCAAGTCAGTGGCCAATTCCTTCGGGACTGACTTGTACCTCAAGCTTCTCAAGAGTATCAAGATACCCTTTCATCTTGAGTACATGAGTACTAACGGGAGTACCCTTAACCATCTTACAAGAAATCAAGGCCTTTGTTGTCATGAACCTCTTGTGACGAACTTGCTCTTAGAACATCTCCTTGAGGTGCACCATGATCGCATAAGCATCTTGGTCCATGAATTGCTTTTGCAAATTAGGCACCATAGTGGCCAGCATCAAACAGGTCACATCATTAGAGTCACTCTTCTTAGTCTCAAAAGTTTCCTTTTGAACTACAGAGGCGTTCCTAGTAGGTTCCTCGGGCAAGGGTGCATCCAAAACATATGACTTCTTCTCTTGCTTGAGAACAATTCTCAAGTTTTGAGACCAGTCTATGAAATTGGTGTCATTTAATTTTTTCTTTTCTAGGACCGATCGCAATGAAAAGTTGTTGTTTGAAGATGCCATTTTTCAATATATAATAAAACTTAGCAAGATTAAATGAGGTCTTAAAATGATCCCACAAACCGAATTAATATCCCTTTAGATAATTCGCGTTAGTTATTTAATATGGGCCAAGATCTATTTTTCACAACAACGTATTAGTCAAGCTGAGCTTGTACACCTAACAAGTTAAGTTACTTAGGTAGCAAAACTCCAATCATGTCTCGTACATGACTCTTGGATCAAATGGGCTAATATCTTAAGATGTTATAACACAAATCCATTTATTAGTTGCCTAGGTTCGGGCATCCCTTTTCATGTTAAGTCCAACCTACATTCACAACCCATGCCTCATAAAGATAATCAGGCGCATCTAGGACTCCTAGTCTACGTGACCGATGATCAATGCCACAACAATGCACAAACACTTAAAACAATTTTATAAGCTATTTAATAATTTAAGTAAGGTCATAAGAATTGAGTTAAGGTTCTATACAGATCTGATCTAAATGTGTTTTTTCCATTTTAATCAAAACATAACAAACAATGTTGATTAAACATGCAACAAATACAAACTAGTCATAGTTTTAAGTGATTTTAAAATTAATCAATTAAATTTTCATGGACTAGAATTAAAACCATTTTTAAAACATGTCCAGACCTGTTATTAATCTCTAAAAATCACTTACAAACATGCTAACCACGTTTTTACATTTAATTTTGAAAACTAGTTGTTAAACAAACACATATCATGCAAACTAGCACCTAGTTTCAAGATTAACATGTACAATCAGGTATGTATGATTAAAATTGACCATGAACAGCTCTAATAACATATTATGACACTATATTAACATGTTATAATAATTATAATACCTAACTAATCATTTAAAATTATTTTTACACTAAAACAATGCAAAAAACTCAAATCAAAAAATTTTAGCATTGTGGTTTTATGCAATAACTATTTTTGAATCAATATTTAATGCATCCAAAGCACCAAAATAAGCACGTTTAGGCTCTGATACCACTGAAGGGATATCACATGGAATATACATAAAGATCATGCAGTGAAAAAATAAAAAATATTGATCATTCATGCCACGCAATATACAACTTAGAATTGAAACATGCAATTTTAGAGTTTTAAAAACTTACAAGCTTGGATGCTCTTGAAAACTTGATTTTGCAATGGAAAATGTATAAGATAGACTTATACACTTCAGATCTAGAATACCAATACCAAACGAGCAGCCTTTATGCCACACCACTATATGCTTACACACACATTTGCAAAGATAGCTTAAAATCAAGAGTGCTAGCTCAATGATTGTGTATCCGGCAATGGGAAAGGTTTGAAGCCTCAAGATCTGATCTTTTTCTTCCTTTAGGTTGCTATTTCTTCCCAATAACACAAGAGAACAAGAAATAGTTCCTTCCCCTTGAGTAATTCGGTCAAGAGAGAAAAAGAGCAAAAACGGCAAGCCTTTTATTCTTCTAATTCATTAATATATATCACTTGTTTTAGGTCAAGTGTGAATGCCAAAATTTATTAGTAATTTCAGCCTCCATCACTTCCTAATTAAATGATATATCTTAATTTAAATTCTATTAGAATTTAAATTCAAATGGTATTAGTCATTTAATCAAAACAAACTTACTTATTTAAGGTGATAAGTTGCCGAATTCAACTAGGATTCCTAGCTTGAATTTTGGCTACATTAATTCCCTCACAAGTATTATATTTTGATTAAATACAATTTAGGATTTAATACTCAATTAACTTAATTATACATAGATAATTAATTAATTAAAATTAAACCTAGCACATGCCAATAAATTTCTCTCATGACCAACTGTTAACAGAATTGCCTTAAACAGCTAGTTGTTTAAGGCAAAATAACAGTTCTATAGATTTACCTTAAACAGCTAGCTATTTAAGGCAAAAACCTTATTTAACCGATTTGCCTTAAATAGCAAAATTGGAGCTGAATAGATTTGCCTAAAACAGCAAGCTATTTAAGGCAAAAATCCTGTTTAACAAATTTGCCTAAAATAGCAAGCTGTTTAAGGCAAAAATCTATTTACCCATTGCATACATTAATTTGACTTTAAATAAAAGCTCAAATTAATTTTCAATAAACTATTTAAATATTTTAAGCCCAATGTTTTGTGTGCGATCCTATAGGTCCATTTAATATTGGCAATGAATTAATAAATTAATTCAAAGGCTATATATATATTCTCTAGCAAGATATTATAGCATTTCAAATTAAATAAAAATGCAAATGGCATTTAGTGACCTAATGCAATTTTGCATAGTCCCTTACCCTTAAATATCAGAATTAATATAAGGCATGGAACTAGTAATCCTTATATATACTAATTTCTTTCTTGATATTCCAGTAAAACTGAACTTTCAGATAAATAATGATTACTCATTATTTCATCTTGGTATGGCCATACACTTTTCAGTTCACTGATCAAGTGGTTGATGATATTTTCTCTCTTATCGAGTGGGGTAATCCCTTTACTTCTCTCATGCTCTCTAACATGGATTAGTACATACCCAAGCATACCCATACTTGTCACTCTATTACGAGCACGTTAGGTGTATGTCAAAGTGCACAGTAATTCATAAAGAGTTTCATAGAGATTTTAGGTCTAAGAACTCTGATGTAAAACTTTCACATGGGAAACACTTATGACTTGTACCATGTAGTATTTTCATGAACGGATTGAATCCAGATACCATGATCTAAATATGTATCTATGATCTCTGATTGACACTCCAATCCTTATGATTCGTAAGACATAACTCAAATTATCAGAGAGAGCATACTAATCTTAATTCATTTGTTATTCCCATAATAATGACTAACTTGGGATATTTAGAATAAAGTCTCATTTGTTTCAAGGTCTTACAACCATGTGCCTCACACATGATAACTTAAACTGAAACAACATTCTTGGATAGTTCTATCAATTGATATGCACAAGAATACAATAGATAAAACAAATGCCTTATTTATTAACTTAAGTGTTTTATAACAATGCATTGGGGCTAGGGTTTACACTAACAAAAATTAGTGAATAAAAGGCTTTGTAATGACTAAGATAAAATGGTCTCAACTATGACCATTTGAAATTTTTTTCACTTTTCAGTCCAAAATGGTTTGTTATAGTTGAGACCAATTTGTTTCATCCGTGACCATTAATAATAAAAATGCACTTTTTGGCATTTTGAATGGATCACAACAGAGACAAATTTTTCTCAGTCATGGCCATAGGGGTTCTAGTCGAGACGCTTTATAAATTTCACTTTTTAGTTAGTCTCTTCACCTTCTTTTCATTTTCTCTATTTTTTTTATCTGGAATTCCGACACTAGCACTCTCTCTAACCCATATTTGCATTTCAATTGAGTTAATAATCTTTAACAAGTAAGTTTCTTTTCATTTTATTTTATTTCATCTCAATTTTTACTTATTTTTTAAGAGCAAGTAGGTAGTGATTTTATTTAGTTGGTAGTTAGTTATTGTTATACCATCTTAAATATTGTTGTTCTTTAAGTATGTGTAAATTTATGATTAAGAAGGATTGCATGTTAATTTTCTTGATGCTTCTTGTGTTAATTTAGTGTAACCATAGATTTTTTAGGTTTAATTTGTTCAAACAACCATCTTTACTATGGTTTTTAATTTGTGCACAACAGTTGTTTGTTGAAATGCCTCAAAGAGAGATTTTTCATTGTTTTGGCCATTTTCATGCAAGGTTCTCATAATGCCTATTTATTTCCTTTACAATATTCTTTAACACTTATGAATGAGCTCCCCAAATTTGTGATTTGTGCATGGCTATGTCAAATTAATTATCCCATTTTATAATAGAATATTGCAATTTTATTGAGGACCTTTTTTATTATGATCATGTTTTAATAACATACTTGCTAGTGACTTTTGATATCAAGTTCAAATAGATAAATTTTAGTGTTCATGTTGGCAAATTACATTGATTTGATTTCTGCCTAATAATTACAATGCCCATAATATGTGTGCTAACTTTTCCACTTTTTAGTTTATTTGGATTGCACAAGTCCTCTTTGTTGAAAATTTTCACAATTTCTCTCTTTGTATGGTTAATGCCATTGCTGAATTTCTATTTTTATTTTGTAGTGGTACCCAAGCAATCATGATAAGAAGCTTACTTGTCATCTTTGCATCAAGAGACACTAAGTTTTAAATTACTAGGTTGGGTACCAGTAGAGTTGCAAACTAACTATTCGAACTTTTCTAAAGCTTAGTACATACCAACCACATACTTGGACACTAATTTGTTTTGCGAGTATAGGCTCATTCGAGATATGCAGAGGTTAATAGACAATATGGGCTAGATGAATTTCTTTAAGAAGACTAGAAAGTATATCCACACTTAAAAAGGGATTCTTGTGCAATTGTGCACATCAGAGTAGGCAAAGATAGCCACGATGATCTTAGGAAGGTCAGTTTCTAGTTGGATAGCAAATCCTATACTATGACTTTCAATGAGTTTAGGGAGCACTTGGGATTCCCACCTTATGGAGCAAGGGGGCTAGAGAATTACAACAAGCAAACTGTTTAGGAAGCAATATGTGATGAAGCGGAGCCATTTATTTATGTGACCGGTCTAACCAAGGTGCATTATTTGTGCAATTATATGCTTAAAATTATGCACAAGTACCTTGCCCTCTATATCTTCACACACAGAGAAGGACTAAGGCAAGTTAATGCATCTGAGGCTATTATATTATATGCTATGGTGAATACCATCTAAATGAATGGGCCTACCTTTATCACCAAGAAGATTAAAAACTTCATATATATTCCAAGTGACTGAAAAATATATCCCTTAGATAGATTGTAACTATCCTTGTCAAGGTAGTAAATCACACCCCCTTAGGAAGAGATGTAGACAAGCTAACACTTATTGATCAAAAAATGCTAAAAAGCATGGAAGCTTTGATCTATAATGAAAGATAGCCTAGTAATCAGAAGTTATTAAAGAGAGATGAGTATCTTTTCAAAGTCACCAATGGAAAAGCCAACCTACTAGAAGAAGATGATGATGTGCGGGTAATTAATCTTTCTTTGCAATAGTATATAAAGATTATGTCACAATTTGGCAACTTGGCAACTAGTCAAGCAGAACTTAAAGGAAGCTAGGCTAAGCTCACTTTTAGCATAAAATAATTCATCACTTTCATGATGATGATGCAATCCTGCTTTGACATGTATTTCCCACCATGACCACCAGTAGAGTGATTTTAGGGATTCCCTAACCCTATAATATTTTTTATTTTTATTTCCATTTTGCTGAGGGCAGCAAAATTTTAAGTGTAAGGCAGGGCTATTTTTTTGAAAGCACTTTGAGAACTTGTTTGGGATTTTATTTTTGTAAGCATGATTAAGAGGGATTGATGGAATGTTTTTTTTGTTTCAACTACACCACAATGTTTTGTTGTTTCTCTTTTAAGTAGTTTAACTATTGTTTAGACTTTTTTATTTAGAAATGTTATGTTTATTTAGTTTTAATTTTTCTCTCTTATTTTTTATTGTTATTTTTAGCTTTAATTTGTTTACTTTTAGTTTATTTTTAGCTTATATTTTTTTCTTTATATGTGCTATGATTTTATTATAGTTTCTGTCTATTGTTTTTATTAATTATTATTGCATTTTAGTTTAGTTTGCCTTTGATTATTATTCCTGTTGTGAATAATTTTCAACTTTGAGTTAAAATGGCTTGTTTAGAATCTCTTAAATAGCAAAAGAATAGTTGTTTGCTTGAATGAATTTTCTTTTTTTATTAGTTAGATTAATATTAGTAAGTTTCCTTTAATTGAGCAATTTAGGCCTAGTTTTGAAATTTAGAAAAGCCAGTATATAAAGGTGATTGAGTAGAAATTCTAGAGTCCTAAAACCTTCCTTATCACCCTTCAAATCCATTCAACAACTTGAAATTAAGTTAGGATATGATTTAGGAAAAGTTTTATTGTTCATTCATTGAAAAATACTTTTTGCCTATTCTTATGCATATT
This sequence comes from Excoecaria agallocha, assembly GCA_037975025.1. Taxonomy (NCBI): domain Eukaryota; kingdom Viridiplantae; phylum Streptophyta; class Magnoliopsida; order Malpighiales; family Euphorbiaceae; genus Excoecaria; species Excoecaria agallocha. The sequence continues at coordinate 220,939 of JBBPFJ010000179.1, forward strand.
ATCCTTTATAATCCCCTTTTGAGCTTATTGAGCATGCTAAGAAACTTTTTTTTAATTATTACACTCATATCAATGCCTTTTAAGCTTAAAAGCCTTTATCTTACCCTTCTAAGAACTTGCCATTCAAAGAGTAGGTTAGATGCACTCTTTTTTAGGGTTGCTTAAGTATGTGTAGGGGTGGACTTAAATATTTGCAATTTTGAGAAATAGAATATGTTACAAAGTTTAGTCTTTATTTGAAATTTCAGAATGTAGCTCCATTTTAGTGAAATTATTAAAGTTCCTACTTTACATATCAAAAATGATTGAACTAGCTTATTTTATTAAGAAAAAATCAAGATCAAAAAGCTAGTAATCATAGTAACATTTAAGTGTGGGGTACTTGTTTTAGAAAAGAGAAGAGTTCTAAGTTCTCATCAATTTAACTGAATTTTTATAATGGGAGTGAGAATTTCTATAGAGCTTTTCTCTCATGTGCTATTTTGAAATAGTTCTTTCGCACTCTAGAAAATTTTAGCTTGAGTAATAATAGTGAGATTTATAAGGTGGGGGAAGGAGTCTTAATTTGGGAATAAAGTGGTAAATAGGAGTAGGGAATGTTGTTCTACATTTGTTTATCTTAATCCTATCTTTATTAGCAATACCTTAGCCATATTACAACCTGTCTAAGTCCTAGTGATCTTCTCTTGCATAGAGTTGTTTGTGGAGATGACCTTTGGGTTACGGTGCTAAAGGAGAGGTCTATGGTGTCTCTTAAGTTTCAATTGCAAAATCGTGTGTGTAATCTTTTGCAAACAAATTCTTTTCCTGATTATCAAATTGCACTAGAATTTTAGTTTTTAACTTTAGCAATTTGTTTTGGTTTGGCACACGTTCACAAGGAAACTAACTAGTATGATTTAGTTTGAATCTTTAACATTTAGAATTTTGTTTAGTGACTTCTACTATGTGTGTGTGTGTGTGTGTGTGTGTGTGTGTGTGTGTGTGTGAGGACCCAAAATAGGCCCTAGGTGTATTCCAAGGTATTAACATTATACAAATGTCTAATTAATATAATTAGATGATGTATTACAAGTCAATATTTAAGAATTAATTCATTAAAGAGTTAAAAGGTAAAATAGTTATTTTACCATATATGTAATTGAAATAAGATTTTAATTATCTGGTGCAATTAGGAGAGGAAGGATAACTTTGGGAATAAAACTTAAAGAAGGAAATGAGATTAGGCAGATTTTGGGATGAAGGAATTAGGAAGGAGTTAATTGAAACTTTCCTTCTCTGCACAAATTTCTAGAGCATGCATAAAAAAGAGAGAAGAGTGGTTTATGGGCTTTAAATAATGAGTTGGTCGGTATTACTAAGGAAGAAAAACACAGATATATATATATATATATATATATATATATATATATATATATTATAGTAAATAAAGATAAAGAGACTTAACTGCCTACATTGTGTCTAGGATGTGGATCGATAGGCATGCCTAAAAGGGTACCTTGCAGCTGTGATAGTATAGTTTCAACCCCATTTAGGTCATAAATGGTCCTGTTTGGATCATAAACGGCTTTGTTTAGGCTGTAATCGACCCCATTTGGGTCCGCTTGAAAGCTAAAGTATAGTTGATCCCATTTAAGTCATAAAGTAAAGTGCAACTTGACCCCATTTGGGTTATAAATGGTGTTGTTTGGATTATAGAGAGCCCTCTTTGGGTTATAGCCAACCCAATGTGGGTCCGTTTGATTGGTCAAAAAGTATAGTTTTGTACCTTCGGGTGCAATAGTTTAACCCATTATCAACTTCTTCAGAAAAGTACAGGCCTAATTCAAAGTAAAAGAAAAACATCATATTAAGTTAAAAAGATTAATAAAGCATGACAATTCTTAATTTGATCTTCCTATTATTTCTGAGATGAAGCTTCTAAATTGTATATGGAAAACATGATACAAAAAAAGGTTACATTTTATAGATGTATATTTTCATCACATAGTATTGCATGTACATACTATAATTATAAGTTGTATGCATAATGAACTTGTGCATCATTAATGTCTAGTCAATAATTATATTGGTGAAAGTAAGTTCCCTATAGTTATATATTACTTGTTTGAGTTTGTTAAGTGACTTGTATGTTTCCTCATATATGAAAGCTATGAAATCGTTAATGTAAATATTAGTGTTTCCCATACCTAGGAATGCATGATATATGTATATGTGCTTATAATTGGTGATGCCTTTTAATAGTTGCATTGGCTTATATGCTTTCTTTAAGGCTACTCGTTTCTTACTTTCTATTGGGAATTGATGTGCAAAACCTTACATGTAAACATAAATAATTTATGAATTTATAGCTAGTAAATATCATATGATTTGGAGCTTGAGATAGAGGTAAATTAATAATCCAATGCTTTAGGGAATCCAAATGGTAACCAAGGAGAAGAATAATTGACATAATATGAATAAATATAAGTTAAAGTTATCAATATACTCATTGACACATATATTGAGTTATACACATTATTGTGGCATGGAAATTGTTAGTATCTATTAATACATAAAGGTCTTGCTTTTTAACTTAAAGTTCTATAATTTATAATGGTCTTTATATGAACATAGATTGATATTACCATGCCTTTAAGATAGTTGCATATATCTAAGTGATTATTTAAGATTGAAATATAGGAACTTGAGAATTACAGTTGAAGTATATATATATTTGTAAGAGTAAATAAGTGATAAATAAATGGTATAGTTAAAAAATGTTTGATAAAAGATAATATAGTATTTGGAGATTGTTGTGAATATTCCTTAAAATGATTGGTTTATATGTTTAAAGATATGCTCATATGTATTTGCATTTTTGATGACTTTTAAAAGGGGTCATCCTCATATTTTATGTTCCCTACTAAGTTTTATAACTTAGCACGAGTTTTTATTTGTATAGATTGCAAGGATAGGACTTCTTCTCAGGGTTGATATATGCAATACGATGGCCAACATAAGTCTTAGAAGATTAGAAATTATATAGTCTTCTATTGGGTTCCTTTTGGTCTAGAGATTTAATTGTGTTGGAAATTTTGTAATACTATAAATGTTTTGTATATGTAAATATTATCATGTTCAAAAAGACTTTCTTCTTAGTAATGTGTTAATAGTTAAGCTCATGTATTATAATTTAAGTTTTCTTATAAGATTTAATAGTATAGTAGAGTATGTTTAATGATATAGGATAAAGCAATACAACTAGGTTATAGGATAAGGGTGTTACAGTATATATATATATATATATATATATATATATATATCTTAATGTTTGGATTATTGAATGAATGTGTATTTAATGGTGAAATTTTAACTTGGTGCAAATTTTTGGCTAAGGTCATGACTAAGAAACTTTTGTTCTAGCCATAACCCCTAAAGATTTCTCAAAACTCACTGTTTCATTAAAGGTCACAGCTATGTAGTTTGTTCCAGCCGTGTCCCTAGCAATTTTCGAAGAAATCCGTCCAAAAGCATTGGTTGAAATTTAGACAAAATTGTCTCACCTATGACCCCTTTAAAAGTACAATTATAATAGCACGACCATGGTAGAGACAAATCTATCTAGGCCGTTATCCTATCAGAATATAAAAAGTTGAGTCTGTTTGGCAAATGGGGAGAAGGTCGAAGATTTGAGTTTTCTCTGTATCTTCTTCTATAATTCTTAGGGTTTTTCACATTCTCTTTAGTTGTAAACACTTTATTTTCATTGATTTTATAGTTTTTTAATGATTAAACACTAGTTTTTCATTAGTTAATCATAGTTTTAGTCTAAATTCAATCAAGAAGTTACTGAGATTGGAAGAGAGAAGCTAGTCAGGTTTCAACTCTAGATTCATCAATTGTGTTTACTAGTTTCTTTCTCTTTTTTATCTTTATTTTCTTCAATGTGTAGTGCATAGAGAAATTGTTGCTTGGGGATCTTTAAATCCCCATACCTATGAAAATTTTTGAGCTATTATATAATCAATATATGATCAGATCTTTTATTCCTCTTTATGATGAGCTAAACCTTCATTTTATATAAGTATTCTATCCTTCTTCTATATTAAATGAATGGATTTGTGCTTGTTTGGATTAGATGTTTGAATACTTTACTTTTGCATTTTGTAGCTGTAAGTTTAATAGTGATTCTAGAAGAAAGGCTATTAAATATATAGTTATTGAAATGTAGATCTAGAAATAGGTAAGGAGTGAATGGGTATTGGGTTGATTGGCTCCGAAATGGGAAATCAATCCATATTTAGGATTTATAAGATTAGGCTTAAGCTAGCTATTAGATTGGCTCCAGAATGAAAAATTAAGTAGTTAGAATAGTTGGCTCCAGAATGGCAAACTTGGTTTTGTTGGGTCATCCACATCTTGATCATATTACCTTTATGTTAACAATATAATTTACATTGGATATATGGAGGATTAGAGACTTGAACAGCTTTTTAAGTGATTGATTTATCTTAGTCTTTCTTCTCTATTTTTATTGCTTTGATTGTATTTCATTTTACATTTAATTCACTTTATTTTGTTTAGTAATTTTAAGTAGTTATAATTTTAAGAAAAAAAATTATGGAATTCTTTGCATGTATAATTAATCAATCAATTTTATCTCGCAAACATAATCTCTTAGGTACAATTTTCTTGAGATCTTAAGTGTATTCCTCTATATTAGTTTGTTGATTTAGTACATTTGCTGATGTCCAACCAGTAATCCTAAGAACGGAGGTTAAATAGTTAAAGTGGAATGATTAAATATACATGCCACAAGGACATTTATGGTTGAGGAGGTTTTTGAAAAGTAAAGTAAAACCATCTTTTCTATTATAAGGTTAAGGAATGAATGGAAGTTTTATTAAGGCAAGGAAATACAATGGAGTAATGGCATTTTAAGTTATCTAATGATGTAGATAAGTCAAAAATCTAAAGGAAAATCATCTAACTCCAAAAATATCTATTAAACATGCTTAAATACCATAAATTCAGAGAGTCCAGCCACCACTAACCTTTCTAAAATAGAGGAAAGCCTTCTTTTATTGCAAACCTGGAAATATGACTTAGTTGGGAAGAGAATTATCCTTACCAAGATGAAGCAAACTTAACTAGAGCAATAAAGCACTCGGTTGGGATGAATACCATCCCTATCGAGTTGATGTCCTCCATAAAATCTTTATAAAGAACTCGGTTGGGATGAAATTCATCCCTACCAAGTTAATGATCAATAGAACTCATGTATTCTAGCTTCAATGAACCTAGTCGATATTTATTTCATCCCTACCGAGTTGATTTTAAAATTTCTCCAAAAGCTTCCTATAAAAACACACAAAACACAATTAAACATACTCAAACCATAATACTAAAAATTTAAACATAAAACTAATTAACTCAACACTAAAAACTCTTAAACATGCTGAAAATTATAGTTATAATTTAAAGCTATCAAGTAGAATTTTAAGAAATAGATTTGGAAAAGGTTTCAAACTCTTTCTTGGTATTTAAAGCGAAAACCTTAGATCTAGAGTAAGATTTCAGAGAGCAGCTTTCTTAAGATAGTAAATACCATTATTGCTCTTGAGGACAAAAAATCCAACGTTTCTTTTGATAAAAACACACAAAAATATCATTTCAAATGTGAAAATCATTCAGCTGGAATATGGAATGCGTTCTTCTAAAGTTACAAAAAACTATTCCTCCTAAGGTTAATGTTATGGGCTCTTTTCCTCTCTCTTAATTCATACCATGAGAATAAATATTTGATTTGATTTTACAAGTTTGATGTTAGTATATTGATTTTTTTGATTTAACGTTGTTTTTGTAACCTTCTTGATGCCATAACTTTGTCATAAATATCACATAAATATATAGAATGGCATGTTATAGATTCATTCCACCATGATCGCATGTCTAATTTCCTCTATCAAAATTTAGTTTTGTTGTTATGTTAATTGCCCCAATATGTTTTAGATCTATTTTTTATGTTTTAGAATAGATCTTACATGTTTTAGGATATAGAAATTTGCATGTTTAGGTTTAAACTAAGGTTTACCATTTCTAATGTATTTTGCATCATTCTATCCAATTCTTATGTAACAAATAGGAAAAAGGCCCCACAGACAACTATCAGTCATAGTAACCGATGGGCTATAGTGAAGCCTCATTTCCTTCCCATCTCCTTTGTTGGTTTGGCCATCTATCCACTTGTGTAGGGTGTCTATATGTGTGTTTCAGCCTTTTAAATATCATTTTTCATGTATGCTTATTTTAATTTTATTTACATGATTAATCATATGTTTAGGTGTTACTTCTTATTCTATTTCATGCATTTTGTCATTCTATTTACTAATTTTTTTAGTCAAAAAATGCATATTTGTTTTAATATTTATTATTTAAATATTTTTTATTCATTATGATGCTAACTATTTATTTCATTATGTTTCTTTCGAGCATCAATGTTATTCTCATGGATCTTTTAGGGAGATTGAGATCTGTCATTCATTGGAGAATAAGCCATGGAGGATTGATTTTTTTAGACCCTTTTGATTATTTTATCTTATTTATTTCATTTATTTATGAATTAATTATTTATTTGAGTGTATTTTATTTTGGGGATGTAATAGGTAGTAATAAATGGCTCTTTGCATGATAAAAGATAAAAACTCATAAAACCATTTTTATTAATTAAATTGGATTTTTATAACAAAATGGACCAATATATAATTTTCAAACCAAAGTCGCATAACAAATGAATTTTTTTTTTGTAAATATGCATGAGAAAACCAATGATAACTCCAATTTAGTGTTTATTTTCAGTGTGTTTTTATTTGTGTTTTCATCTCTTTTTTGTGTTTTTAGTGTTTAAAGTGTTAATTTCCAATCTCTTTGCCAAATTTGATTATTTTGATGTTCATTGAATGAAAATAGCCTTATTGGTGAAATTTTGACCTTTGTGCAGAATTTTGGCTAAAGTCATGGCTAAGATAGATTTATCTTTACCGTGACCTCTAAAGATTTCTCAAAACTCACCGTTTCATTAAAGGTTGTAGCTGAGATAGTTTTGTCTATACCATGACTCATCTACTTTTTAAAGAAATCAATCTAGAAGCATTTGTTACTGCTGAGATAAAATAGCCTCAGTCGCGACTCTTACAAAGTACAAGTGTAACAGTTTGGTCATAGTAGAGACAAATCTATCTAAGTCGTGACCCTTTTAGAATATAAAAAGCAGAGTCTGTTTGGCAATTGAGATGAGAGAGACAGATATAAGTTTTCTCTATAGTTTCTTCAGTATTTTTTATGGTTTTAATCATTTTCTTCAGTTGTAAACACTTTATTTTGATCTATTTCAATAGCATTTTTAAATTAAACACCATATTTTAATTAGTTAATCATAGTTAAGTGTATTTCTAATCAAGAGTTATTGGGATTGAAGAATAGAAGTTGGTTTATTGTTTATCTCTAGATTCAACAAATGGGTTTCCTAGTTTCTCTCCCTCTTTTCTCTTTATTTTCTTCAATGTGTAGTGAACAATGAACTTATTGCTCGGGGATCTATGAATCCCCATACCCATGTAAAGCTTTGAGCTATTTTATTATCAATTTATGATTAGGTGTTTTATTCCTCTTTGTGATGATCTAAATGTTTATTTTATACAAGTATTTTATCATTCTCTTATTTTAGATGAATGGGTTTGTGTTTGTTTGGATTGAATGTTTGAATGCTCTATTTTTTGCATGTTGTAAATGTAAGTTTAATTAGACGAAAGCCTTTTTTCTATTATGAAGTGGTCAAACTATGATATTTATGAGCCTAATTCATTCTCAAACCCTAAAAGCGAGCCTCCGAGAGCTAACCAGGACACAAGCGAGGCTTGGCACATGTCATAGGTACATAGACAATCGAAAAGATTCCTAAGGTTGAGAATTAGGGTGCATATGCCCTAGTTAAACATGTTTCTCCCAAGGGCAAAGTGAGGACAACAAATATCATTTGGGACATTATCACCCAGCCAACCCATGTCACTTAAATGATCCAATTTCAAAAGCCCATAGATGGTCGATGCCTTCCTGTCTATCAATATTTAAGCATGGGTTTTCTCCCTAAAGATCAAGCCCAAGCCTAAAACATAGTTCAGCAATCTAGTCTATATGAAATTCTTGATAATAAGCTTATATGTATATATATATATATATATATATATATATATATATATATATATATATATATATATATATATATATATATATATATATATATCTTGATATAATTCTCTTTTTTAATGATCAATTCTTTTAAATATTTTTTTAATATTATCCATATTTAAAATCAAAAGATTGATGATATTATTAAAGAATTTTAACATTAAATTTAATAATCCTATATTATAATTAAAATCTCTACAGTCACACATGTTATTTTCATGTAAAATATGATGATAAATAAAAGCTTAAGATCTTAGGTTGACGTTTATAACTTTTACGTATATATATTCTTTAACATATAGGAATAGATTTTTTATCATCTTGCAGTCTTTTAATTAAATATTCATTTTGATTAATCATAAACCTAATGCTTTCAATTTTTCTAAAATAGTCTAAAAAAGGGGGTAAGGTTAAATTGTCTATTATAATAATTTCTTTTTTCTAATTTTGCTAATCTTGGTTTAAGTTCTTTTAATTCTTCTTTTAGTCCGTTTATTAAACTAACTATATTTTTAATGTTTCTTTTAATATTTTCCATGTTATTATTATATTGGTATTCTATTAAGTATTCTATCTAATCTATCTATTAAATATTCATTATGTTGTATCATATGGTTATAAGTTTCTAATAATTAATTCCATCCTGTTACAGGTTGTGGTATTAATTCTTCTATTATAATTACTTCTTTTATTAAATTTTCTTTTCTAGTTTTTAATAGATTTATCTCTTGATATAATTCTCTTTTTTATGATTAATTCTTTTAAATATTTTTTTAATATTATCCATATTTAAAATCTAGAGATTTATGATATTACTGAAGATTTTTAACATTAAATGTAATAATCTTATATTATGATTAAAATCTCTACAGTTACACATATTAGTTTCGTGTAAAATATTATAATAAATAATAAGAAAAACTTTTATTCTTGGTATTAGAGCTTGGTGGTGAGAGTTATGGTGTAGCTTTGCTAACTTATGAACCTGAATTTCTTTGAGAATTTACTTTGAGTGAAGCTATAATAACATTATTTGAATTATATAGAAATTTTAGTTGAATTAGATAACTTAAGTATTTCGGGAAACATATTTTATTAAATATCCAAAATAAGAGTAATTGATTAAGATGAATTTAAAAAGAAATAATTAAGAATATGTTTGGATCAATGAAATGTTTGTCAGCCCTAAAGGCTTAGCATTGGTCAGCCTTTGAAAGCCATGATCGCAAGTTGGTGGTCCCGTTTAGCTGGGTGGTTTCGCAATTCGCATAGGTTCATTCTTAACTTCTTTTTAAATTTAGGTTAATTAAATGTACTTTTATGGATTTATTAACTTGAATATTTTCTATTAAAGATTCAGGATCTGGTTCAAATAGTGAAGATAATATTAGAGATATAAAAGATATAAATTCTATAAAAGTTAATATAGAAAAGGTAGAAAATGATTTATTTGATTAGACTATACCTAAACATGATATTAGAACTATATATTCATTAGGAACTTTTGAATCTTTTCAAGATTACTCTATTAAACAAGCAAAATAAACAATAGCAATTAATCAAGAACAAGAAACTATTCAATTACTATCAGAAAAGGCAATAAATGAACATAAAAGGAAAAAAATATAGATTTTTACATATAGGATTAGTCCAGATAGCAACAAAATATTTATTTATATTAGGATTAGATACTCCTGTTTTAATGTGCTTAAAGGATGCTAGACATATTAATTTTTCTAACTCTTTACTTGCAATGGCTGAAACTAATTTAGTAAATCGACCAATTTATTTTAATTGTTTCCCAGGAAGTTCTATCAATTTATATGATTCTAATATATTAGATACTCTAACTTTAACAGTTAAAACAAAAAATCTAAACTTTAAAGAAAATGTTAGAGCAGCGGCAGTAATATATAAAATATATTATAAAGTAATATCTATAACCATAAATCCTAGAACTATAAAATATTTCAAATGAAATGAAACCTTATTATTTGAAGCAAATAAATCTCATTCTAATATTCAAGTTCCAAGAAGACTTGGATGGGATGAAATAACTAGTTCAGGAAATTGAGAATTAAAACAAATTTGTGAACCTAAACCAAATAATATTAATTATCAATTTTCTCGTATATTAGAAAATAGTAATGGATCAGTTCAAATAGATTTTTCTTTAGAAAATCATCAATCTAGGAGAATTTCTATTTATTCAAATAATAGGCCTTTAGTGAGTACAGTTCGTAAATCATTATCTGCACGAAATTTAGAATTAAGAGGACTATATTTTAATACAAGCATTCCAAGACCAGTATATACAAAATAAAAGGAAAGTGAATATTATGTTAGTCCAACTAGATCTTAAATGGAAGATTATGGTATAAAGATATAAAAGATAAAAAGTAAATATTCCTTAATTTTTATGGTTTGAAAATTATTGTTAATATAATAAAATAAATTATCCATTTCAAAAAAAAAGTTAATGTATTTTCAAAAGTAGGAAAACAATGGATTACTATAGATGGATAATCAGTAATATCTATACACCCTCTATTATAAATTATTAAATTAAGAAATAATGATTAAACTTATTTTGTTGAACCATTTAAAGAAATAAAATCAGATAGCAAAGATGTAGGAAAAGATTTATAACATGTAATATTGTAAAATAATTTTTCTAATCAAATATTAGACATTATAGCTAGTCAATTAAATAGAGTAGAAGAAATAGTTCAAGTCCCTAAAATACAAAAAGGATTTAGGTCAAACATTTAAACCTCAACCTAAATCATCATTCACTAAAATAGAAGCACCTTTATTTAAACCTTTCAAATTTTCTCTAGGAATAGTTATTAATTTAAAAGAACAAGATCCTGTAATAAGAAAAATAGAAGAAAAATTAGCACAACTGAGTATTAAAGATAAACAAATTATGACAATAGATGAAGAAACTACATCAAAAATAAAAAATATGGAAGATCAATTTAGATCTAATAGTGAAAAGAATCTTTAATTAAAAAATTACATTTTAATACTTATACACTTAAATAAAAAAAACTCCAAATTATTACCTTAGACCTACACCTCCAGATACTCAATACAAAGAAAGAAATTATCAATCAGGGTATGATGGCTCTTCTTTATATGAATGGAATATAGATGGCTTAACTGAATATTAGATATTAAATTTGTTACAAGAAATGACAATGGTGGCTAGTGTTTATAGATTAAAAGGAAATAGTGAAGCAACTATAGCTCAAATGATATTATCAAAACTTACTAGACAATTAAAAGGTTGGTGGGATCATTAGGTTATCGATATAGATAAAGCACATATATTATCAGCAAGGAAAAGAGTTGTTAAAAAGGAAAATAATAAACAAATAAAGACTAAACAAGATAATATAATAAATACTTTAATATTTACTATTACTAAGAATATTGTAAGAGATCCTCGTCTATATCAAGAAAGAAGTTTAGAAATTCTTCAAAATATAACTTTTCATAAATTACAAGATTTTAGATGGTATAAAGACTTATTTTTAACCAACGTAATGACTAGAATGGATTGTAATAATACTTATTAGAAAGAAAGATTTATAGCAAGATTACCAAAACTATTAGCAGAAAGAATTAGAAACAGGTTAAAAATAGACTATAATGGTCCAATACCATAAAATGAATTAACTTATAGACAATTAATAAATATTATTAATATAAAAGGATCAGCAATTTGTACTGACTTAAAACTTAAAGAAAAATTGAAAAAAGATAATATAGTTGGAAGAAAAGAATTAGGTTCTTTATGTGAACAATATGGTTATCAACATATTAAAGCTCTATCTTTTACTAAAAGAAAAATAAAACCTAAAAGAAAATATATTCAAAAGAAAAGAATTTATAAGAAAAAAAATATTATAATCAAGAGAAACCAATTAAAAGAAAACAAAAATATAAAAAATCTAGACCTAAGACAAATAAAAAAGATATAGTAATTTGTTATAAGTGTGGGAAACAAGGACATTATCCAAGAGATTGTAGGGTAAGAAAACATATTAATAATTTAAATATCTCGAAGGATTTGAAAAATGAAATAGCTAAAATTATAAACAATGAAACTTCTAGTAGTGATGAAAAAGTCACCGATTATTCAGAAAATGATTTAAATGCAATAAGTGAAGAATATGAATTAATAGCATATATAGTGATTCAAAAACTTGTAATTGTAGAGGACTTTGTCAGTGTAACAATATAAATATGCTAATTAATGAAAAACAATTTTTCTTCAATATTATAGATATGATAGATGATCCGAAAATAAAAAGAAACTATTTACTTAGATTAAATGAAATAATAAGTACAAGAGAAAGGAAAGATTTTACACTATATAATTTATTTAAAATATGTAAAAGATTTGACATAAAAAGAAAATCAACTATACAAGATATTCAATAAGAAATTAAAATATTAAAACAAGAGATAATCATTTTAAAAAGGAAAGTACAAAATTTAGAAGAAGAAAATGTAAAGGTCAATCTTAGTATATTAGTAAATGAAGATAAAAAAAATTAAAAGTAATAACATCATTTAGTATAATTATTAAAGATACACAAAATGAATATATTAATATTATATCTCAAGTAAATTATCAAAGTGGTATGTAAATTTAGAAATAGTTATTAATGAGGATTTTCATTTATTATCTTTAGCTTTAATAAATAGTGGAGCATATCAAAATTGTATTCAAGAAGGATTAATCCCTACTAAATATTATGTAAAAACTTTTAAAAGATTGGGCACTACTAATGGATCTAAAGTAATAATAAATTAAAATTATCAAAGGTCAAAATTTGTAATAAAGGATATTGTTTTAAAACTCATTTAGTTTTAGTAAAAAAATTTAAATTTTGGAGTTATATTAGGAACACCTTTTATTACTATGTTATATGTTTTTGAAGTACATGACAATAAAATCAAAACAAAATATTAGATAAAGAGATTTGTTTTGAATTTGCATTTCCTATAATATCTAGAGAAATTAGTCAAGTAAAAAAGTATATACAAGAATTAATTTACTAAAGAATAAAAAAAATAAATTAAATTTTTAATTAAGGAAATAGAAGGAAAAAGAATAAAAAAAGTATATAGTCTAGAAATAAAACAAAATTCAAAGAATTTTAAAATACATTTGCAAATGAAATATGTGCGCCAGTTCCCAATACCATTTTGAATAGAAAATAACATATAATAAAATTATCTTACATAAAATACTTTGATGAAAAGAAAATCCCAATAAGATCTCAAGATATTAAAATGTTAGTAGATTCAGAAAAATTTTACAGAAAGGAATCACAAGATTTAAAAGACGAAGGACTAATAAGAGATTCAAAATCTCCATGGTCTTGTTCAGCTTTTTATGTTATAAATGCAGCTGAAATAGAAAGAGGAATATCTAAATTAGTGACAAATTATAAATCGTTAAATGCATTTTTACAATGGATAAGATATCCCATACCATATAAAAGAGATTTATGAAAAAAAGTTATATGATGTAAATATATTTTTTGAAATTTGATATGAAATAATTTCTAGCAAATTCAAGTAGATGAAGAAGATAGATATAAAATAGGATTTAATGTTCCTTTTAGACACTATGAATGGAATGTTATGCCTTTTGGATTAAAAAATGCTCCTTCAAAATTTCAAAATATTATGAATGATATATTATGACCAATACATGAATTTTCAATAGTATATATTGATGATGTAATTATTTTTTTCCAATTCAATAAGCCAACATATAAAACATCTAAAAATATTTTTTAATTTAATTCATCAAAATGGATTAGTTATTTTTGCGCCAAAAAATGATGTTTTTTCAAACTAAGGTTAGAGTTTTAGGAAATGATATAGATCAAGGAACTATAAAACCAATAAATCAAAGTTTAGAATTTACTAATAAATTTTTAGATGAAATAAGAGACAAAAAATAATTACAAAGAATTTTAGGATGTTTAAATTATGTATATAATTTTTTCAAAGATTTAGGAAAATTATGTAAACTATTATATAATAGATTTAAAAAGAAACTTGAACCTTTGATAGAGAAACATACTAGTATAGTAAGAGAAACTAAAAAAAAATAAAAGTCTTTCATGTTTAAATATTCTTCATCTAGAAGATTTTTTAATAATTGAAATAGATGCTAGTAATATAGGTTATATAGGAATTTTAAAACAAAAAAGAAAAGAAACTAATAAAGAAAAATTAGTAAGATTTTATTCAGGAAGTTAGAATCAAACTCAAAAGAATTATTCTACTATTAAAAAAGAAATATTAAGTATTATTTTATGCATTAAAAAATTTGAAGATGATTTATGCATGAAAAAGTTTTTATTAAGAATTAACTGTTTATCAGCAAATTATGTTTTGGAAAAGAATGTTAAAAATTTAATTTCTAAACAAATATTTGCAAGAAGACAGGCTTTATTGAGCAACTTTGACTTTGACATTAAATTTATTAAAGTAAAAGATAATAGTTTGCATGATTTTCTTTCTCTTGAATTCTTATAGGAAAAATGAGTTCAAATAAAAGAGTTTTGACAAAAGCTACATTATTATTAGGAAATTATCAACAAAATACTCCAATTACTCCTCTTCTTATTAGAACCATTACACCCATTCCTAGACCCCTCGATCTATTCAATTCCTCTAGCTTTTTCTCCAATCTTAAGACCTCAAACCTTGTCATCTTCAGCACCACCTAGACCATATTCTTCTGCTCTTGCCTCTCTTTCTCTCCCTCTTCTCCTATTACATGTTCTCCCTCTTAAATTAGAAAAAAATATTTATAAAAGTATTAAAACCAAAAGAAATTAATTTATTAGAAAATTAAAGATTTTACAGGTTAATTAATTATATTTTTCCTAATAGTTGGCATTTTTATGGAAAAGACGAGAGTAAATCAAAGGAATATCATGAAGCAATTTTAGCTGATACTGGAGTAAAAATGAAACATAATTATGATCAGAGAGAAAAATAGAATTACTTACAGTGAAGTTAAAATTATAAATGTTATTACACAATTAGAATAGGGACATAGGCCATATCTTCTAAAGACATTATCAGGTTATCCAGCTAAGATGGTATATACCTATTATGATTATTAAAAAGCATGGTTTAAGGCATTTTATTGGAGGAATTTTCAACACTCTTAATTCTTTTATTTCTCGCATGAATTTGGTGGTGTTCTTCCTAATTGGTTCATTAGATGGTTTAGCTATTTTGGATTAATATTAGAAGTAGTTCCTTTCCCAATTAAAGAAGCTATCAATAAATTTAAAAATTATTATCAGCTAGAAGCTCCAGATTATTTGCTTAAGTTTTGCACAATTTTCAAGATTCGCTGGATTGTATCTTGGACATATCATAAATCAAAATAGGCTAATTAACTTCCCATTCTTTATAGAGAATTTAGAATAAAATGGCGGGATAACTTTGAAATTAAGAGAGCAGATACTCAAGCAGTCATAAGTTTTTGTGAATAAAAGACTCCTACACTTGCATCATCAATTCCACAATCTAGTTTTATTGCATATAAGAATTAGATTTTGAATTTATTAACATTAGCTTCTTCAGAGAATTTAATAATATTATCAATAGCATTTCTGCTGAAAGGAGAATTTCGTCAGAAAGTGGTACTCCTCTTCCTCAGTGAACTTTTGAAGACTTACAAGATTAATATGCAGATGTTGAATTATAAAAAAATCATAACCTAAAAAACATTTCAACAGTAAAAGATTATCAATAATATCAAATTTCTGACAATAGGCATTATTCTCAAAAGTAGATCATCATCGAAAATAAGATGAATCAGAAATTATCATTGACAAGATCTACTATTAGTAAAAGGAAGATATCATTTCATCTCTAATTATCATAAGAAAAAAAATGAATAATGATTTCCTTTATCTTCAATAGTTTTTTATTATCAGTCATATTTATCTTCAATAGTTCACTTATTTTCTATATAAGAAGACATTTTCATCAAATATAGGCAGAACCGAAGAGAGCAAAATCAATAGTTCAAGACTAGAGAAAAAAATAAAAAAGCCTCTTGTAGTATCTACCTTTCTTTGTAACAAAACCTTAGATCTACTACTTATATTTTCAAAAGCATATACTTGTACCCCTCCTTCTCCTCCTTCTGCTCCTCCAGTTTATAAATTATCATCATAATATATTTCATCAAGTATTTTATTTTAATATGTCTTAGTGTATAAACAAATTTCTTGATGGTTTATGTTCTATTGGTTTTGATAATGATTAAAGATATGTTTTATTAGAAAGAAAATTAATAAGACTATAAGATCATTTAATAAAACTGCAGGAAAATTTACATTTAGATAAATTTTGTAATTATCAAGATTTTCATAAGAAAATAAACTTAATCAATACAATAATAGATTTTGTTCCAAATATTCCAGCAAAAAATTTTTCTAAACTTTAAATTAATATTTCAAATAATGGATAAAGAAAGAAAAAGACAAAAAATCTTAAAAGGTTATAAAGAAATTTCTAATGTTAAAAGAAAAATATGTGAAATAAATGATCAGATTTTAATAATTGAAACAAATGCTAGTGATATAGGTTATGGAGGAATTTTAAAACAAAAAAATAAGAAAATAATAAAGAAAATTTAGTAAGATATTATTTAGAAAGTTGGAATCAAACTCAAAATAATTATTCTACCATTAAAAAATAAATATTAAGTATTATTTTATGCTTTAAAAATTTGAAGACGATTTATACATGAAAATGTTTTATAAAGATTGATTATTTATGAGAAAAATATATGTTTTGGAAAAAGAATGTTAAAAAATTAATTTCTAAACAAATAATTACAAGGTGGGCAGGCTTTATTAAGCTAACTTTGACTTAACATTGAATTTATTAAAGGAAAAGATAATAGTTTGCCTGATTTTCTTTCTCGTGAATTCTTATAGGGAAAATGAGTTCAAATAAAAAAGTTTTGACAAAAGCTACATTATCATCAAGAAATACATTATCATTAGGAAATTATCAATAAAATACTCCAATTAAGTATATTATTTAATATATCTATTAAATACTTATTAAGTTGTATAAGAGACCCAAATTATGGGCCCTCCCCCTACGGTGGGCTGTTACAAAACCAAAACCTTGGAGGAAGGGTTATATCCTCCAATAAACTCCTAGTCATTTTTTACCAGGACTCATTCTTTAATAGAAACAAGGGGCTGCAACCTCATAAAAGGCATGGGACTATCCGACCATGAGTAGCAAGATAACCATATAGGATGACTAATAGTGTCTGCATAACACTAGAAGGCTTTTTAATACCCCAAAAGGCCAACCTTTTCAATCGCTTCCCACGAGTATATCCGGACATTGTTTTTATTATAAGGCTAGATCATCTCTCACTCTTCCGAGGAGAGACCCACCCCCTTTTGGGATAGAAAATCTAAGCTACCTTACGTGGAACTACATGCGATTTTACTCGAGCATTGTGTCCAAAGCTTCAACCAAAATGAAGCCATCACATTCCGGCTAGGAGATAAGCCGAGTTATCAATGGCTAAATTCTCTATACCTTAGGGAACCTAAGAAAAATTGCTTACTGATGGCCTCCTGTTCTAACTATATCTGATGAAAATAAGATTATATTCATTTTCTCATGAAAATCTTAACAATTACAAAATTCATCTAAATGTATATTTGGAACAAAATCTATTAATATATCGATTACATTCATTTTCTTATGAAAATATTGACAATTACATTTAGAGTACATTCTTTTGAAATATACATTTAGATGAATTTTGAAATATACATTTAGAAGAAGAAGAAGGGGTACAAGTACATGCTTTTGAAATATAAGGAGGATTAATTAGAGTATTCTATTGATAATTTTTTGTTAAAAATCTAATGTTGTTGATAATCTTTTGTTCATACAAGTCTTTTGTTCACAAAAATTGATGACTTCTTGAGTATCTGCTCTCTTAATTTCAAAGCTATCCCACCATTTTATTCTACATTCTCTATAAAGAACATGAAGTTAATTAGCCTACTTTGATGTATGGTATGTCTAAGATAAAATCCAGGGAATCTTGAAAATTGCACAAAACTTAAGAAAATTGTTTGGAGCTTCTGGCTAATAATAGGTTTTAAATTTATTGAAAGTTTCTTTAATTTGGAAAAGAATTGCTTCTAATATTAACCAAAAATAGCTAAACCATATGATAAACCAATTGGGAAGAACACCACCAAATTTATAGAAGAAATAAAAGAACCTAGAGTGTTGAAAATTCCTCACATAAAATGCCTTAAACCATGCTTCTTGATAATCATAATATTTGTAAACCATTTTAGCTGGATAACCTGATAATGTCTTTAAAAGATATGGCTTGTGTCCCCATTCTGATTGTGTAATAACATTTACAATTTTAACTTTACTATAAGTAATTCCACCTTTTTCTCTTTAATCATAATTATGCTCTATTTCTATTGATCTAGTATCAACTAAAATTGCTTCATAATATTCCCTTGATTTACTCTGGTCTTCTTTATGAAAATGCCAACTATTAGGGAAAATATCATCAATTAACCTGTAAAAACTTTGATTTTTCTAATAAATTAATTTCTTCTAATTCTAATACTTTTATAAATAACTTTTTACTAATTTAAGAAATATGGAGAAAAATTTCTAGTTGAGGGATGAAGAGGGAGAATATGTAATAGGAGAAAAGGGAAAAGAAGGATAGCAAAGAGCAGAAGAATATGGTCTAAGTGGTGTTGAAGGTGAAAAGGTTTAAGGTTTTTAAGATTGGAGAAAAAGTTGGAGGAGTCGAATATAGGGGTCTAAGAATAAGTGTAATGGTTTTAATATGAGGAGGAGTAATTGGAGTATTATGTTGATAGTTTCTTGATGATAATGTAGCTTTTTTCAAAACCTTTTATTTGAACTCATTTTCCCTATAAGAATTCATGAGAATGAAAATTAGGCAAATTATTATATTTTCCTCTAATAAATTCAATGTCAAAGTCAAAGTTACTTAAGAAAGCCTACCATCTTGCAAATTTGTTTAGAAATTAAATTTTTAAAATCCTTTTTCAAAACATATTTTGCTGATAAATAATTAATTCTTAATAAAAAATTTTCATATATAAATTGTCTCAAACTTTTTAACACATAAAAATAATTATTAATATTTCTTTTTAATAGTAGAATAATTTTTTTGACTTTGATTTCAACTTCCTAAATAAAATCTTACTAATTATTTTCTTTTCTTTTCTTTTTTGTTTTAAAATTCCTCCAGGACCTATATCACTAGCATTTATTTCAATTAATGAGGAATATATAAACATGGAAGACTTTTAATTTTTTTTCTTTAATTTCTCATACTATATTAGTATGTTTATGTGTCTAAGGTTTAGGTTTCTTTTTTAATCTATTATATAATAGTTTACATAATTTCCTAAATCTTAGAAAAAACTATGTACATAATTTAAAAATCCTAAAAATCTTAGTAATTTTTTTTGTCATTTATTTCATCTGCCTATAAGCTTTTTTAATGATAGTATAGTTTGAAGAAAAAAATTAGGTTCTTTTTGTAAACAATATGGGTATCAATAGATTAGAGCTCCATCTTCTACTAAAAGAAAAATAAAACTAAAGGAAAATATATTCATAAGAAATGAATTTATAAGAAAAAACAAATTATATTCAAGAGAAACCAATTAAAAGAAAACCAAAATATAAAATATCTAGACCTAAGACAAATAAAAAAGATATAATAATTTGTTATAAGTGTAGAAAACAAAGATATTATTCAAGAGATTGTAGGGTAAGAAACGTATTAATAATTTAGATGTCTTAGAGGAATTAAAAAATGAAAATGATAAAATTATAATCAATGAAACTTCTAGTAGTGATGAAAAAGTCACTGATTATTCAAAAAAATGATTTAAACGCAATAAGTGAAGAATCTAAAATTAATAGCACAGATAGTGATTCAAAATCTTATAGTTGTATAGGACCTTGTCAATGTAATAATATAAATATGCTAAGTATTGAAAAAAGAAATTTTGTTAGACATTATAGATAAGATAGATGATCAAAAAATAAAAAGAAACTATTTACTTAGATTAAAAGAAATAATAAGTACAAAAGAAAGGAAAGATTTTACACAATGTAATTTAGCGAAACATGTAAAAGATTTGACATAAAAAGTGAATCAACTATACAAGATCTTCAAAATGAAATTAAAATATTAAAACAAGAGATAATTATTTTAAAGGGAAAGTACAAAATTTAGAAGAAGAAAATTTAAATGTCAGTCATAGTAAATTAGCAAATGAAGATAAAAAAAAATAAAAGGAATAGCATCATCTAGCATAATTATTAAAGATACACAAGATGAATATATTAATAATATATCTCAAGTATATTATCAAAAGTGGTATGTAAACTTAAAAATAGTTATTAATGATGATTTTCATTTAACGACTTTAGCTTTAATAGATAGTGGAGCAGATCAAAATTGTATTCAAGAAGAATTAATCCATCCCTACTAAATATTATGAAAAAACTTCTGATAGATTAAGCACTACTAATGGATCTAAACTAATATTAAATTATAAATTATCAAAGGTCAAATTTTGTGATAAAGGATATTGTTTTAAAACTCATTTAGTTTTAGAGAAACATTTAAATGATGGAATTATATTAGGAACACCTTTTTATTACTATATTATATCCTTTTCAGGTATGTAACGATGGAATCAAAATAAAAATATTAGATAAAAAGATTCTTTTTGAATTTCATTTTCTTATAATATCTAGAGAAATTAGTCAAGTAAAAAATAATATATAAGAAATTAATTTACTGAAGAATAAACAAAAACATGTTAAATTTTTAATTATGGATATTGAATGAAAAGAATAAAAGAACAATTAGATAGTCCAAAAATAAAACAAAAAATCAAAGAATTTTAAAATATATTTGCAAAAGAAATATGTGTGCCAATTCCCAATACCTTTTGGAATATAAAATAGTATATAGTAAAATTACCTTATATAAAAAATTTTAATGAATATAAAATCCCAACAAGATCTCAAGCTATTAAAATGTCAATAGATTTAGAAAAATTTTGCAGAAAGGAAACACAAGATTTAAAAGATGAAGGACTAATAAGAGATTTAGGGCCTGTTTACTTACAGAAAATTGCTCCAGTTTTTCAGAAAATTTTTTCACAGAAAATAAAAAATAGTGATCATGTTTATTTTTGTTAGTTTTCTAAAATAGAAAACCGAACATGAATTTTCCAGTTTTCCAAAATAAAAAAGAAATTGGAAAACTAATAAAAGATATTTTCCAAATTTTTTAAATAATATTAATACACACATATATATATACATACATATATATACATATACATATACATGCATATGTAAGTTTTTGTATGTGCATACATACATAAGCATATGCATGTGCATGTATATGTATATGTATATGTATATGTAGTACATGTATGCATACATACATACATACATACATACATACATATGGACATGTATATACATACATATGCATATGTATATGTATACATACATATGTATATATATGTGCATATATACATATACATATGCATATACAATATATATACATACATACATATATACATACATATAGACATGTATATACATACATATGCATATGTATATGTATACATACATATGTATATATATGTGCATATATACACATACATATGCATATACAATATACATACATACATGCATGCATGCATGTATGTATCTATAGACATACATATGCATATAAATATGTATTTATGCATATACATATACATATACATATACATATACATATACATATACATATACATATACATATACATATACATATACATATACATATACATATACATATACATATACATATACATATACATATACATATACATATACATATACATATACATATACATATATACATATGCACATACACACATATACATATTCATATACATGTATCTGTATGTGCATATATATATACATACATACATACATACATATGTATGTATGTACATACATATATATACATATAGATATGTATATATATATATATACACATACATGTACATATGTATGTATTCATAAATTCATGTGTATGTATGTGCATATATTCGCATACATATGTATATATGCACACACACACACACACACAAACACACACATATATATACACACACACATACATACACACAAACATATATAAATGTATGTATGTACGCATACATATACATGTAATATGTGTATGTATGTATATATATATGTGTGTGTGTGTGTCTATATATATACATACGTGTGTGTGTGTGTGTGTGTGTGTGTATACAAAAAAATAAACACTCCAGTTTTCCATTTGTTAATAAATAAACGCGTTTTTTAAATTTTCTATGGATAATAATAACTCCAATTTTCTAAGAAAATAGAAAACAAAAAACAGAAAACTATTTTCTGTAAGTAAATGCACCCTTAAAATCTCCAAGATCTTGTTCAACGTTTTATGTTATGAATGCAGCTAAAATAGAAAGAGTAACACCAAGATTAGTAATAAATTATAAACCATTAAATGCAGTTTTAAAATGGATAAGATATCTCATACCATATAAAAGATATTTTATTTAAAAAGTTATATGATGCAAAAAAATTTTCTAAATTTGATATGAAATTAGGTTTCTAGCAAATGATATGCAGTTAAGCCATCTATATTCCATTCACATAAAGAAGTGCCATTATACCCTGATTGATAATTTCTTTCTGTTAGTGTAAGCCCTAGCCCCAATACATTGTTATAAAACATTTAGGTTAATAAATGAGGCATTTGTTTTATCTATTGTATTCCTGTGCATATCAAATGATAGAACTATCCAAGAATGTTATTTCAGTTTAAGTTATCATGTGTGAGGCACATGGTTGTAAGACCTTGAAATAATTGAGACTTCATTCTAAATATCCTTATTCAGTCATTATTATGGGAATAACAAATAAATTAAGACTAGTATGCTATCTCTGATAAGTTGAGTTCTGTCTTATGGATCATAAGGACTAGAGTGTCAATCAGAGTTCATAGATACATGTTTAGAACATGGTATCTGGATTCGATCCGTTCATGAGAACACTATATGATACAAGTCATAAGTGTTTCTTATGTGCAAGTTTTGTATCGGAGTTCATAGACATAAAATTTTTATGAAAAACTTTATGAATTACTGTGTACATTGGCATACACCTAACGTACTTGTAACAGGTTGACAAGTATAGGTATGATTGGACATGCACTAATTCATGTTAGAGAGCATGAGAGAAGTAAAGGGATTACCCCTCTCGATAAGAGAGAAAATATCATCGGCCACTTTATCAGTGAAATGAGAAGTGTATGGCCATACCGAGATGAAATAATGAGTAATCACTATTTACCTGAGAGTTCAGTGTCACAGGAATATCAAGCAAGGAATTAGTATATATAAGGATGACTAGTTTCATGCCTTATATTAGTTCTAATATTTATTTGTAAAGGACTGTGCAAACTTGCATTAGGTCACTAAATGCCATTTGCATTTTCATTTAGTTTAGAATGCTATAATATCTTGCTAGAGAATATATATAGCATTTGGATTATTTATTGATTCATTGCCAATATTAAATAGACGTATAAGATTGAACACAAAGCATTGGGCTTAAAATATTTAAGATAAAGTATTGGACATTAATTTGGGCTTTCATTTAAAGTCAAAATAATGTGGATAATGGGTATTAAAATTGCTAAATGGATAGTGGTCCATGAGAGAGGGAAAATCGGCATTACTAGGATAAAAATCAATTAATTAATTATCTTTGAATAATTAAAGTAATTGAGTTTGGATTCTAAATTGTATTTGAATCAAGATATAACACTTAATAGGGAATTATTGTGGCTGAAATTCAATCTAGGAATCCTAGTTGAATTCGGAAACTACTATACCCTAAAGAAGTGGTTTATTTTGGTTAAATAACTAATGCCAATTTAAATTAATTTGAATTTAAACACTAAAAGAATTTGAATTAATTTAAAATCAATTAATTAGGAAGTGATGGAGGCTAAATATACTAACTAATTCTAGGGGATTTTGGCATCCACATGATTTCCTAAACAAGTGATATAAATTGATGAAATTGTTTTTCCAAGTTAGGTTTTTTCTCTCTCATTACCGCCACTCTCAAGGGAAAACAATTCTTTCTTCTTCTCTTGAATTTTTGGCAGCCATTTGTGAACCCTAGAAAGAACAAGATTAGATTGTGTGTCTTTGTTTGAATACCTATTGCTAAATACAAAAGGATTAGAGCTAGCACTCTAGTTTTAAGCCATCTTTGCAAGTGTGTGTGTGAGCATAGAGTGGTGTGGCGCAAAGGCAGCACCTTTGGCATTGGGGATCAAGATCAGATATATATAATTCTATCCATTGCAAAAATCAAGTTTTGAAGAGCATCCAAGGTTGTAAGTTTATTAAAAACCCTAAAATTGCATGTTTCGATTCTATATTGTATATTGTATGGCATGTATGATCAAAATTTTTAATTTTTCAGTTGCATGATCATTATATTTATGCCATGTGATATCCCATCAGTGGTATCAAAGCCTGATCATGCTTCTTTTAGTTTTTTGGATGCATTACAACTTGATTAAAATCGTTCGTTACATTAATCGTAATGCTGAAATTTTTTGTTTTGAGTTTTTTGCATTGGTTGTGTGTAAAATCGATTTTAAATGTTTTATTAGGTATTATAATTATTATTAGAAGTTAATATACTATCCTAAGATGTTCTTAGAGCTGTTCATGGTTGGTTTTAATTATATATACCTAATTGTACATGTTAATCTTGAAACTAGGTGCTAGTTTGCATGATATGTGTTTGTAAGCAACTAGTTTCTCAAAATTAAATGCAAAAATATGCTTGGAATGTTTGTAAGTGATTTTTAAATATTAATAACAGGTCTGGACATATTTTGAAATTGGTTTTAATTCTGGTCCATGACAATTTAATTGATTAATTTACAAATCACTTAAAACAATGACTAGTTTGTGTTTGTTGCATGTTTAATCAACATTGTTTGTTTTTTTTTTTTATTAAAATGGAAAAAAAACACAATTAGTTTAGATCTAAACAGAACCTTAAATCAATGTTTATGACCTTATTTAAGTTATTAAATGGCTCATAAAATCATTTTAAGTGTTTGTGTATCGTTTGTGGCATTATGTGAGCATTAAATAACTAGTTTCATGTTATTTGTTTGTTTTGTTATCAATGCCATATGTAGTATATGTTCATCATGAATTTTTATGTTTTAATTCATGTTGGTTCATATTATTTAAATTTTTAATGTTTATGGGTTGTACGATATAATATTAAAAATGACAAAATTGGAAATTATACTAGAGTTGATTTATAGCACAAATCTAACTAGTATATGTTTTGGGATTTTAAGAGAACTTATTCAATAAGAGGATTTAGTCCATTGGGCTTCGGCCTAGGCCCATCACGGGGTCTTCTCTCAAAGGTTCAAGTATATAATTTCCACTAATGGGCTCGGCCTAATTAATTAAAATTGGACTTTGTTTTATCCATGAATGTTATATATATATTTGTTTGCTTGTTTTATGTGATGAATGAATATACATGGTGCATTCATGGGCCCTGAATTATGTAATTAAATATGGCATGTATGCCATTATGGATTATTGTGAAAGTTTCATTTATTTCTTAGTATAGAATTTATTTGAAGACTTTATAAACCAAGACGAAGCCCACCAGAGTGAAGAAGCCCAACTTGAAGGTTCATATGTAATAGTATAGAATCTTAGTTGTAGGTTTTTGGGCCCATGTTTGTCACGCTTTACTTTATGCACTTATATATATACATCCTATGAATGGATGACAAAGTGTATGCCATGTAAGCCGTAAAAAAATGAATCCCTAAAATAGTATGTCACAAAGTTGCCTCCTTAATTCAAAACATGTCAGGGCATCGATCATCGATCACGTAGACAAGGAGTCCTAGATATGCTCAATTATCTTTGTGAGGCATGGGTTGTGAATATAGGTTGGACTTAACATGGAAAGGGATGCTCGGACCTAGGCAACAAATAAATGGGTAGTGTTATAACATCTTAAAATGTTATCCCATTTGATCCAAGAGTCATGTACGAGACATGATTGGACTTTTTCTACCTAAGTAACTTAATTCTTTAGGTGTCCAAGCTCAACTTGACTAATGAGTTATTGTGAAAAGTGGATCTTGGCCCACATTAAATCACTAATGCAAATTATTTAAAGGGATATTAATTCAGTTTGTGGGATTTTATTAAGACCTCATTTAATCTTGATAAATTTATTGTAGATTGAAAATGGCTTCTTCAAACAACAACTTTTCATTGCGATCGATCCTAAAAAAGGACAAATTAAATAGCACTAATTTCATAGACTAGTCTCGAAAATTGAGAATAGTTCTCCAGCAAGAGAAGAGGTCATATGTTTTGGATGCACCCTTGCCCGAAGAACCTGCTGGGAACGTCTCTGCAATTCAAAAGGAAACTTTTGAGACTAAGAAGAGTGACTCCAATGATGTGACCTGTTTGATGCTAGCCACTATGGTGCCCAATTTACAAAAGCAATTCATGGACCAAGAAGCCTATGCAATCATGGTGCACCTCAAGGAGATGTTTCAAGAACAAGCTCGTCACAAGACGTTTATGACAAGAAAGGCCTTGATTTCTTGTAAGATGGTTACGGGTACTCCTATTAGTACCAATGTACTCAAGATGAAATGGTATCTTGATACTCTTGAGAAGCTTGAGGTACAAGTCCCAAAGAAATTAGCCACTGACTTGATCTTAGGTTCATTGACTGATGATTATGATCCATTTGTTATGAATTATAACATGCATGCACTGAACAAGACAATCACCGAGCTTCATGGGATGCTTAAGAATGCTGAAGAGAACATTCAAAAGACCAATCCTGTAATTATGCTTCAAGGGGGCATTAAGAAGGGATCCGCTAAGTGAAAGAGGACAGGAAAGGCAAAACCCAAGATGACCAGGCACGGCCTAAGTCTAGTGGGAGTGCACCTCAGGCCCAACCCAAGCCCAAGGCATAAAACCTTAATGAGAGTGAGAGCATGTGCTTCTATTGCAACAAGTTAAGGCATTGGAGGAAGAACTATGCTCTCTTTAAGGAAGA
Organism: Excoecaria agallocha; assembly: GCA_037975025.1. Taxonomy (NCBI): domain Eukaryota; kingdom Viridiplantae; phylum Streptophyta; class Magnoliopsida; order Malpighiales; family Euphorbiaceae; genus Excoecaria; species Excoecaria agallocha. The sequence goes on from JBBPFJ010000179.1 coordinate 248,503, forward strand.
ACAAAAGAAGAATGTAGCCAAGGCATCCAGTTCTGGTATTTTTGTTGTTGAAATTAACCTTTCTATTTCTACCACTTGGGTATTGTATACTGGTTGTGGTTCTCACATTTGTTTAAATGTGCAGGGGCTAAGAAATAGGTGGTTACTAGGGAAGAGTGAAGTGGACCTCTGTGTGGGGAATGGAGCATGAGTGACGGTCATAAAGATAGGCGACTATCGACTCACTTTACCTTCTAGACTTTGTTTAGATTTAATAAAATTGTTATTTTGTGACTGCTATGAGTAGAAACTTTATTTCAATTTCATGTTTGGATATTGATGGATTTGACTTTATTATTAATAATGGCAATATTTATATTCATCACCAAGGCATTTTATATGGCACTGTTATGTTACAAAATGGCATTTATATCCTTAATCTACAAAATAGAGAGTCCATATACAACATTAATAAAAAGAGTATTAAATCAAATGAATTAAACCCTACTTACTTCTAGCATTGTCGTTTAGGATATGCATACGAAAAATGCATTTCAAGACTCCACAAATCCGGAGTGCTTGGGTCATTCGATTTGGAATCTTATGATACATGCGAGTCATGTTTGCATGAAAAGATGACAAATAGTCCTTTTAACAAGAAAGGTGAGAGGACTAGTGACTTATTGGGATTAATACACACCGATGTATGTGGACCATTAAGTACACAGGCTAGAGGTGGTTTTAGTTACTTCTTAACATTCACATATGACTTCAGTAGCGAAGTAGAAAACCAACTTGGCAAAAGTATAAAAGCCATTCGATCAGATTGAGGTGGTGAATATTAAGCCAAGGGTTTAACAGTCATCTGAAGGAGTGTGGAATTATTTCACAGCTCACTCCTCATGGAACACCACAATGGAATGGTGCATTCGAAAGGAGAAATCGAACTCTGTTAGACATGGTTCGATCAATAATGAGTCAAGCTAATCTTCCTATCTCTTTTTGGGGTTATGCATTAGAAACTACTGCGTTTCTATTAAACCTTACTCTAACTAAAGCAGTTGAGAAGACACCATACGAGGTATGAACTGGGAAAGAGCCCAATATGTCATTTCTTAGGATTTGGGGTTGTAAAGCACATATTATGAAATTAACATCTAACAAACTAGAGTCCAAATCTATTGTCTGCTTGTTTGTTGGTTATCCCAAAGAAACAAAGGGATACTACTTTTACTCACAAATCGAGAACAAAGTGTTTGTTGCTCGCAAGGCTATTTTCTTGGAAAATGAATTCCTTTTCAAGAAAAAATAGTGGGAGTAAAGTAGAACTTGGAGAAATTCAAGTGCCACAAACTCCTGTAGAGGATGAGTTAGAAATAGGATCAAGTTCTCAACCAGTTGTGGAACAAGAACCTATAAGGTCCAGTAGGGTACATCGGGAGATTAAGAGATATGGATTTCTAATCATTGACAATGACACTATTGAGTTGTTAATCGTGAGGATCCAACTACCTACCGAGAAGCTATTGAGAGCCCTGACTCGAAAAATTGGCTTGGAGCCATGAAATCTGAGATGTAATCAATGTACGATTACCAGGTTTGGACCTTGGTTGATCTACTGAAAGGTGCTAAGATAATTTAATGCAAGTGACTATTTAAACTCAAAGCTGACAAGACCTACAAAGGTAGACTAGTGGCAAAATTTTTTTGGCAAACTCATGGTATAGTCTATGATGAGACATTTTTGCCTATAGTCATGCTTAAGTCCATTAGGATCTTGCTTGCCATAGCTGCATATCATGATTATGAGATATGGCAAATGGATGTCAAAACTACTTTCCTCAATGGAAATTTACTTGAGGATGTGTATATGACACAACCTGAGGGTTTTGTCAATCCCAAGCATCCTAAGAAGGTTTGCAAGCTTTAAAAATCCATTTATGGATTAAGCATACATCTCGGAGTTGGAATCTCTATTTTGATGAAGTAGTCAAAGAATTTGACTTCATAAAAAATGAAGATGAGCCTTGTGTGTACAAGAAGGTTAGTGGGAGCATAATAGCATTTCTGGTCCTATATGTGGACAAAATCCTTCTCATTGGGAATGACATTCCTATTAGTGTAAGCCCTAGCCACAATGCATTGTTATAAAACACTATAGTTAATAAATGAGGCATTTATTTTATCTATTGTATTCTTGTGCATATCAATTGATAGAACTATCCAAGAATGTTGTTTCAGTTTAAGTTATCATGTGTGAAGAACATGGTTGTAAGACCTTGAAACAAATGAGACTTCATTCTAAATATCCCTAGTTAGTCATTGTTATGGAAATAACAAATGAATTAAGACTAGTATGCTCTCTCTGATAAGATGAGTTATGTCTTATGGATCATAAGGACAAGAGTGTCAATCAGAGATCATAGATACATGTTTAGAACATGGTATTTGGATTCGATCCGTTCATGAGAACACTACATGGTATAAGTCATAAGTGTTTCTTATATGCAAGTTTTACATCGGAGTTCTTAGACCTAAAATCTCTATGAAACTCTTTATGAATTACTGTGTACTTTGACATACACCTAACGTGCTCATAACAGAGTGACAAGTATGGGTATGCTTGGGTATGCATTGATTCATGTTAGAGAGCATGAGAGAAGTGAAGGGATTACCCTTCTCGATAAGAGAGAAAATATCATCGGCCACTTGATCAATGAACTGAGAAGTGTATGGCCATACCGAGATGAAATAATGAGTAATCATTATTTATTTGAGGGTTCAGTGTCACTCGAATATCAAGAAAGGAATTAATATATATAAGGATGACCAGTTCCATGCCTTATATTAATTTTGATATTTATGAGTAAGGGACTATGTAAAATTGCATTAGGTCACTACATGCCATTTATATTTTCATTTAATTTGGAATTCTATAATATCTTTCTAGAGAATATATATAGCCTTTGAATTAATTCATTAATTCATTGCCAATATTAAATGGACCTATAGGATCGCACACAAAGCATTGGGCTTAAAATATTTAAATAAAGTATTGGGCATTAATTTGGGCTTTTAATTAAAGTCAAATTAATGTATGTGATGGGCATTAAAATTGCTAAATGGACCTTGGTCCATTAGAGAGAGATATTCGGCCCACAAAGGTTTAATTTCAATTAATTAATTATCTTACATTAATTAAGTTAATTGAGTATTAAAGCCTAAAAGAATTTGAATCAAATTAAAACACTTAAAAAGGAGATAATGTGACCGAAATTTTAAGATGAAAATCAAGGGAATTTTGGCACATGTATATTTCTTAAATTAAGTGATTTATTTTGATTAAATGTCTTATATTTATTTCAAATTAATTCAAAAGATTTTGAATGAATATATGTTACTTATTTTAAGGAACTGATAAAGAATGAATTTACTACCAAAAAGGATAGTAAATCTCGGCATTATCACTTAATAAGATAAGTGATATATTATGAATGAATAAATAAGAAAACCCTAGGCGTGAACTCTCTCTCTCTCACACTCTTGGCTGAATTTCACAAGGAGAAAGGATTCTTCCTTGTTTTTCTTGTGTTCTTGAGAAGCAATAGCAACTAAAAGGAAGTACAAGATCAGATCTTGTAGCTTCAATCCATCACCATTGGAAAATACTTAAACATAGAGCTAGCACTCTTGATTTTAAGTCGTCATTGCAATTGTGTGTGTGAACATAGAGAGGAGTGGCATAAAGACTGTTCCTTTGGCATTAGTGGTGAAGATCTAAGGAAAATAAATCCTTATTGGTTACTGGTCATCATCAAAATCAAATCTTGAAGTGCATCTAAAGTTGTAAGTTTTAAAACCTTAACATTGCATGTTTTCGATTCTTGCTTATGGATTGAGTGACATGTATGATCGATTTTATTATTTTTTCGCAGCATGATCATCATATAAATGCCATGTCATATTCCGTCAATTCCAACATTTCAAAAGGTTAAGCAATGGTTGGGGAAGTGTTTCTCAATGGAAGACTTAGGTGAAGCCGAGACAATACTTGGTATTCGAATCTATAGAGATAGATCGCATCAGCTTTTGGGAGTAAGTCAAGAAAAGTACATAGACAAAGTACTAAAGCATTTTAGTATAGGAGACTCAAAGAAAGGGTATATACCTTTGGCTTTGGGAGTTCTTTTGACTAAAGAACAGTGTCCTAAAACCAAAGAGGAGAGGGACAACATGAGTAGAATCCCATATGCATCTGCCATTGGATCTATCATGTACGCTATGTTATGTACTAGATTGGATGTTGCTCATGCATTGAGTATAACCAGTGGGTTTCAACAAGACCCTGGTGAGAAGCACTAGTCTGCTATAAAGAGGATTCTAAAGTACTTGTGAAGAACTAAGGATCACTTCTTGGTGTATGGTGGTCAAGAAGAGCTCGTCATACAAGGTTATGCCGATGCTGCTTTTCAAACCAGTACTCAAGACTCAATATCGCAATCTAGTTTTATTTTTGTTTTGAATGGTGGTGCTGTCAGCTGGAGAAACTCGAAGCAAAAGACCGTTGCCAACTCAACTATAAAATCTAAGTATATTGTAGCGAGTGAGGCTACAAAAGAGGCTGTTTGGATTAGAAATTTCATTTTTGGATTAGGAGTGGTCCCAAGCACCCTAGATCCATTAGAATTTTTTTGTGACAATAATAAGGCCATCGCACATACCAAGGAGCCCAGGTCACACTAGAAATCTAAACACATACTCAGAAGGTACCACCTGATCAGAGAAATCATTAATTGTGGGGACATCAAGATTAGCAAGATAGCAAGTGAAAATAATGTAGTAGATCCTTTGACGAAATAGTTACATCCAAATCTACATGAAGCTCATTTGAGAGCATTCGGTCTTAGGGCTATGACCAATTGGGACTAGTGCTAGTGGGAGATTGTTAGTGTAAGCCCTAGCCCCAATACATTGTTATAAAAAATTTAGGTTAATAAATGAGGAATTTGTTTTATCTATTGTATTCATGTGCATATCTAATGATAGAACTATCCAAGAGTGTTATTTTAGTTTAAGTTATCATGTTTGAGGCAAATGGTTGTAAGACCTTGAAACAATTGAGACTTCATTATAAATATCCCTAATCCATCATTGTTATGGGAATAACAAATGAATTAAGACTAGTATGCTCTCTCTGATTAGTTGAGTTCTGTCTTACGGATCATAAGGACTAGAGTGTCAATCAGAGATCATAGATACATATTTAGAACATGGTATTTGGATTCGATCCATTCATGAGAACACTACATGGTACAAGTCATAAGTGTTTCTTATGTGCAAGTTTTGCATCGGAGTTCTTAGATCTAAAATCTCTATAAAACTCTTTATGAATTACTGTGTACTTTGACATACACCTAATGTACTCGTAACAGGGTGACAAGTATGGGTATGATTAGGTATGTACTAATTCATGTTAGAAAGCATGAGAAAAATAAAGGGATTACCCCTCTCGATAAGAGAGAAAAATATCATTGGCCACTTGATCAGTGAACTGAGAAGTGTATGGCCATACCAAGATGAAATAATGAGTAATCATTATTTATTTGAGAGTTCAGTGTCACTGAAATATCAAGAAAGGAATTAGTATGTATAAGGATTACTAGTTCCATGCCTTATATTAGTTCTGATATTTATGAGTAAGGGACTATGCAAAATTGCATTAGGTCACTAAATGCCATTTGCATTTTCATTTAATTTGGAATGCTATTATATATTTCTAGAGAATATATAAAGCCTTTAGATTATTTATTAATTCATTTCCAATATTAAATGGACCTATAGTATCGCACACAAAGCATTGAGCTTAAATATTTAAGATAAAGTATTGGGCATTAATTTGGGATTTATTTAAAGTCAAATTAATGTGGATAATGGGCATTAAAATTGCTAAATGGACCTTAGTCCATGAGAGAGGGAAAATCGGCATTACTAGGATAAAAATAAATTAATTAATTATCTTTGAATAATTAAGGTAATTGAGTTTGGATACTAAATTGTATTTCAATCAAGATATAACACTTAATAGGGAATTATTGTGGCCGAAATTCAAGCTAAGAATCCTTGTTGAATTCGGCAACTACTAAATCCTAAAGAAGTGGTTTATTTTGATTAAACAACTAAGGCTAATTTAAATTAATTTGAATTTAAATTTAAGATCAGATCTTGTGTCTTTGTTTGAATACCAATTGCCAAATACAAAAGGATTAGAGCTAGCACTCTAGTTTTAAGCCATCTTTGCAAGTGTGTGTGTGAGCATAGAGTGGTGTGGTGCAAAGGCAGCACCTTTGGCATTGGGGATCGAGATTAGATATATATAAATCTATCTTATATATTGGCCATTGTAAAAATCAAGTTTTGAAGAGCATCCAAGGTTGTAAGTTTATTAAAAACCCTAAAATTGCATGTTTCAATTCTGTATTGTATATTGTGTGGCATGTATGATCAAAATTGTTAATTTTTTCACTGCTTGATCATTATGTTTATGCCATGTGATATCCCATAACTTTCTACTTATTAAGTATCTATAGGTTTAAGTCTAGGGTAATAATTTCACATTTTTGTTCTAAGTGCATTAGTATTAAAATGTAATATGTTAATTGGAAATTCTTCTTCACTATTAGATCTAAATTGATCTTCTATATTTTCTATTTTTGATGTAGTTTCTTCATCCATTGTCATAATTTGTTTATCTTTAATACTCAGTCCTGATCATTTTTCTTCTATTTTTCTTGATACATGATCTTCTTCTTTTAAATTAATAACTATTCCTAGGGAAAATTCAAAAGCTTTAAATAAAGGTGCTTCACGCAATTGTTCTTAGGTTCCCTAGGGCATGAGGAATTTAGTTGTTGGTAACTCAACTTATATCCTAATCAGAATGTGATGGCACTATTTCAGCCAAGGCTTTAGACACAACACTCAAGTAAAATAGCACGGGGCTCCATGTAAGGGAGCTTAGATGTCTTCTCTCGAAAAGGGTGGGGTCTCTTCTCAGAAGAGTGAGAGATGACCTAGCCTCAAAGTACCCATATTGCCTAAATATACTTATGGGAAGAGATTGATATGTTTTGGTGTATAAATAAATTTCTAATTGGTGTATACTTAACTTGAATCATCAATCACTAAAATAGAAGCACCTTTATTTAATATTAGATATATGATTAATCAAAATGAAAACTTAATTAGAAGATTGCAAGATGATAAAAAAAATTATTTAAAATTCATCTAAATGTATACACACACACATGAATATACATATGTGTGTGTGTGTTTATGGATGCCTTGCCTAAGCACAAAAGACAGAAATATATGTTTTTTGGGAAGTACATAAAGGCATATACGGTGTACATACAGGCACACAAGCAATAAACCAAAACGTTATGCTACAAGACTACTACTAGCCAAAGATGGAGCATGGCTAAAGAACTTGTCCAAAGGTGTTATAAGTGTGAATGGTTTTATAACATTTTGCATTAGAATTCAGCCAAGCAAGTATCAATCTAAGCCCTTAGCTCTTTGCATAATGGGGTGTTAGCAATATCAGCCCTTTTTTCCCTAAACTACTAGATAGTAGAAGTTTTTAGGCATTGCAGTTGATCACTTTACTAAGTTGGTCGAAGACAAGCCCTTAGCCACCATAACACCCGTAAATATCATAAAATTCTTACAAAAGTTAATCATCACAAGGTTTGACACCCTACACACCATCATAACTAACAATGGTAAGTAATTTGATTGCCAACTCTTCAAACACTTTATTTAGAATTACATATTTAGCTTAACTTTGCCTTGGTCATCATCTTAAATCCAACGATATAACCAAGGTCAAAAATCAAACCATCCTGGCAAGCCTAAAAAATCTACTAGATGATGCCAAAGTTGTAAAGCCCCAACTACACCCTAATAACATTGCTGCAAGTCTATAGTGTATTTAGAAGTGAACATAAAGAGCCAAGTGAGTTAATTGTAGCAAGGGGACATAATGGTCATTAATTTAAAAGTTTTAATTAATGCAATAAATTATTCACATTGTTATATGCATGCATAAATGAAAATAAGATGTGTATTAATATGTAAATTGAGATGGGATTGAACATTAATAATAGAGAAAGAAGATGAGGGATTAGAGTGCAATTTTCCAAAGGTATAACAAGTGGACTAATAGGAAATTAACACCTATCCAATGTCTAGAATCTTATTTTGAACACGTGTATAAAGAGGGAGAGGGGATATGATAGCTGGAAGGAGCTTGAAATTTTAGAATTTGAGCATGGTTTAAATGACATATGTATTTATTTGGATATCAAATGGTTGTGGGAGTGTTGATTTGGTATTACTTTGCATAGAATTGAGTAATTATGATAAGAGAATTAAAGTTAGTAAAATTTTGTCATAGGTACACTAAAATAATTTTTGGTATTTTGCCCATATCTCAACCTATAGATTTATAAATGAAATGATTCTTATTAGAGATGAAAGATAAAACATACACCTAAAACTTTGTAAAAGAAACCAAAGGCTAGTTCTATTTCTTAAGTCCTCAAAATATAGCTTGAACTTGATGACCTATTACTGTCATATCTGTAACACCCATATATTGTAAATATCACAATGTAATGTAGTAGTAATTTCAATGTAATACACATACAAAGTACAGTTCTACTCATACATGCCAGATACAAAGCACAATAAAATTGTCTGCTTCAGTGTGCATATATGTCCAAGTCTAATGCCTATGTGTAGTAAATAGCTACGCACTAAGCATATCCTCAAAACCTGTGCATAGTAAATAGCTATGCACTAAGCATATAATGCTTGGTGGATACCCAACTAAAAATTTCCACAGTTATAAGTACACAGGCTTGAAAAATAAATTTTAAATATCATCTAATTTTTGCTTCGTTTGAATTTATTCTTTTTTTATTTCTTAGTCTCATATTTCTTTTCCTTTATTCCATTTATTGATTTTCAATTGCTTCATTATTAATTATTTTTCTCATCTTCAATTGACAATTACATTTTAGCCAACAAATTTCATGTCATCACACCATTCTCTAATTATAATACCAATTTATCCTTTTTATTCTATTTATATTTTTTATCTCATTTAAACTTCGCAAATTATGTTTGAATCCTTAATACTTTCTTATGCAGTTGTAAATTACCGTTTAATCCCTATTGATTTTATTTTCTTATATTTCCATCTTTTTTCTTTGCCCTTAATTATTTAATATTATGATTTATTGTAGAATTCCTCCTTTAATTCTTTAAATTACTATTTAGTCCTTATTTTTACTTGTTTATGTCTTTTTCTCATTAATTTCCTTAGTTAGGGTAAAAATTATAATTTAGTCTTCAAACTTTCTTTTTAACACATATTTGGTTATTCCTTACTAATTTTACTACTTTATTCTTTCCTTTGGTCTTTACTCCATTTTAGTCCCAGGATTTACATTTTAGTCTTTATTTTCCTAAGTAGTGGTAGATTATGATTTGATTCCTGAAACTTTGCCTTAATTACTTTTTTACCCTTTGGACCATTTTAACTTTTATAATTACGTTTTTAATGTAAATTTACACTTCTACCTCTTTATTTCTCATGTAATTACATATTTGTCCTTATTAATTGCTTAAGTACATTTTTTACTTTATTCATTATTTTATTACATAATTGACATCTTTTGATGCTTAATTTTTCATTTAGTCTTTATTTTCTTATAAAATTTCATTTTTGCCCCTAATAGTGCCCAATAGAAACCTTCGAACCGAATATATAGGATGAGGACTCCAAGGTCCAAAATAGGCCGGAGTGACCACTTGGCGTGATCTGCTACTCCAAAATGTGTGAAGGTGACCACTTGGCGTGATCAATGCCTCTAAGATGTATCGAGGTGATCACTTGGCATGATCAGTGCCTCTAAAATGTGTTAAGTGAGAACTTGGCATAATCAACTCCTCAACTGTCAATCTAATGTGCATATCTTAATGGGTATTGCAGTGTATGTTCCTATAGCTAGCCATTATATCCAACAATCCTATATTAGCCACTATATACTAGGGGCAATTACATTTGTTTGCCTACTATCATATTTTTGCTTAAATTTTCATACATTTAACATTATGGCAAAATTCTCATTTGGTAAATTCATACTCATTTATGCTCATCATTCACTCATTCATGATAAAACATGTAAAATATCATCCAAATATGGTTAAAACATGCCATTTTCACATTGAGTACCATTCGACCATGTTAAGTCCACATGTATACATTATATTTTCTCATCTATTTTCATGCTTTACATGTTCCCATGACCATTTTAAGTTCCAATGTGATGATACACCATTAAATTTCATTAATATCCATTTAGTACACATATAAACATCATTATGTCCACTTAATCAATATTATGTACCAATATAATTTAATGTTCTAATCATTCACACTAGGTGTACGTATTCACCATTATAATACTTATTTCATGTTAAACATTCAATTAATTGCCAATTTATCCCTTGATAAGCTTTAGGTTACCATTCAGCCACTTAAAGTTCTATTTCTATTTGGTAGTTTTCTTCACCAATTATCATTCAATTCATGTTATTTCATCAATTTATCAAAGTATTTTAATTTGTTTCATCATTTATTCTTTCCCATTCTTATACTTTATTATTCAGCCATTATTAGGTCATGTACCCATAATTTCTTTAATTTATCAAACACATTTATATCATGCTTTTCATGTATATTAAACATGAATCTAACATTAAGTTAATTTAATTCTTTATTTAACCTTAATTTCATTTATTTGCATAATAAGTTCCATAACCGATTTACCATTTTTAGTCATAATTTCGATTTTTAACATCATATATGTTATTATTCATTATCTAATTACATCAATCTATCATTAGTTTGAATTATAGTCCATACTTAACAATTTTTCTATAAGTAACATAATATGGTTCTAAACTAATTTCTCACTTTTATTCATTCTTTTATGCAATTTTTCATGCCAAATCAATTCTTTGACATTCAATTTCATTATTCTACCTTTAATTTAACTAAAATCCCAAATTACATAATTTAGTTTTACATGGAATAAGATAGTTTAGGTGTCCACTTACCTATTTTCCAAGCTCTATCCATGATTTCTCCTTCTTTTCCATCTTTTCCTTCCATTTTCTCTTTGTTTCCACTTGTTTCCTCTTGAATTTCCATATGGGCCAAATTTTCATGAATTATTTCCTTATTTTTTTTGAAATTTTGCTCAAAAATTCCCTTCAAAATTCCATCCATTTTCTTCACTCTAAATCTAAATTTTTCTTGATTTTAGGGCTACTAAGAGATGATAAGAGTGATTCTAATTGATAGAGCATGAAAATTTTGTTAGTGGTTATGCTTTAGGCCAAACATTTGGTCCTTTATGCAATGTCACATTTAATTTTATAAAATTGAATTTTATTTATGTTATTATATTGTTGACATGTTATATTATAATAATATTTGTAAATAACAATCCAATATTATTTTAACTATCCCTAGTCATTTATCATTAAAGTAGTAATGATAAATTATGGGTTTGATTGATAATCACATGATGATTATATATGGTGATATAAATCAAACTTGTAGGTACTTATTATAGAGCAAGGTACTGGATAGACCCGTTATGAGATACTATATAGGTTAATTTCATTAGTGATCTTATAATAGTTAAGTTATCGATCCTCAGACCTAAAATTATCACTGTATCCTACATGAGGAACATTATGTTTTGACATAATCAAACATTATCTTTCATCGGATAATCATAAAATTTATAATTGGATATGATGAGAACCATGTAGAGGATAGTGAATGATCAATATGAAATTTGTCCCTCTCTTATGAGAGAGATATCTATTAGGCCCATTGAGATGTAGGATTAAGAAATGTATGGTTGTGCTCAAATTAATTGATGGAGCAATCAATGTCATTTGGTATTATCCTTTTACTTAGTGATCGAGAAATTATATGTTTGAACTATATAAGTTTGACATAGACCATGGCTTATGTTCAAATAAGATATCATGTGACAAAGGGATTATAACATGTTATGTTAAGTTAAAATTAAATTATCAATATTAATATGATTTAGGTAGCCATAATGTCTTTCTAGATGCCACTTATGACTTATGGGACCATGATGGAATTAGGGCCCACTGCAAACATAATATGAACCTATTGGGTCACACACATAGAATGTGATGAATGGACTAAGGGTTAATTTGAGCATTTCAAATTTTATTTATTGATAAATTAAAATTCAAAATGAATTTTTTCAAGGTTCATATTATAGTTCTTATTTTAAATAAGAAATAAAATATTTCTTATTTTAATAAAAAATGTGGGCCCAAAATTTTCTTTCTAAATTACGATTAGGTCACCTATATATATAGTGATATGTATAGTTTAAACCCTAATTAAGCATACTAAATACAAGTAGCAGCAGTCATTTATCTTGAGAGAAATAAAAATTCATTTTTTTGTAATCTTAAGAAGAATACAAAAAGATCAAACCCTAGCCACCAAGGAAGGGAGCTAGCACCTTGGGTGATTCCGTTTGTTATGTTCAAGTGTGGATATCGGTAAAAGGTGCTAATTTTGGTACAGGCAACACCTAAATAATTGATTTTCTGTGCTTCAAAAGGTTGGTAATCATTACATCATTCTTATTGAATTAATTATATCACATGGATCTTGGAGGCTTTCTATCTTTCTACTGCATTTTCATTTTTATTTTATCCATTGAAACCCAACAAAATTATGGTGCAAAAGCTTAAATTAAGTAAAAATGGTGGAAATTCACTAAGTTTTGGGTTATATTTTTGAAAGAGAGGAAGAGCTACTCTTTGGTCCAATTTTTGCCCAAAATGTTTTGAGTTTTGGATAAATATGTTGCCCAAAATTAGTGGTATAAAAGGTGGACAAATCAAACTACTTTATGTGGATAATTATGCCACTTGTCAATTTCACATTGTTTCATCCATTATTATTTTATTTTTCCACCAAAATAATTCCAAAAATTCCTAAATATTATAATAAAGACATCTTTAAAATCTCGGGTCATTCAGAGTTTATTTCAATAGGTTTCAGGGCACTGAAACATTTTCAGCTAGTTTGAAAACTTGATTTTTTGCCCTTTTTAGATTTCAATGTTCCCCTTATTAGAAATCTCTAAAAATTTTTCTTGATTGCAATAATATATCCATTAAGACGTGTCTAAAATTTTATGTCATTCTAACATTGTTTTGATATACTTCCATCTCCAACAAGAAAATTCACCAGTTTGGAACTTGAAAATTTAAAGCTGTTAAAAAAATTATTTTTCAATCAAAATAATTTTTTAAAGTCTGAAGAATACTTTTGGGCTTAATAAAACTTGTGTTCAACCCTATTTTATATTTCAAAAAAAATTTGCACTGTCTATTTGAAGGTTTATCCGATCTTAATTTTACCTCAAATTATACCATTAGACTTAGTTTAACCTGTACTTTCCAATAATACAACACATATGTTGCAAGTTAGAAACTTTCTAGAAGGTCACCCATCCTAGTATTTCTTACACCTGAGCATGTTTAACTCTAGGGTTCTTATAGAATCTAGTGCATTAGTGCTAATATAATCACACCCAATACCATCTCGATGTCACTATTAATAGCATGAAAGTAATATTCACAAGAATTTAAACTTCCAACAATTACACTGTCACTGAGCATCCTATGTTGTTTTATGAATATCTTATGATGCAGTAGTCCAAATGACTTGTTTTTATTCCACAATTCATTACAAAATGAACTAGTGAAGAAATCTACAAATTTAGGGCATTGCAATGTTTTGAGCAATGAGGTGTAGCCATCTACGATGCATTTTACCCTTAAAGCTCCATTTTGAGACAATTTGCATGGCTATATAGGAAATTTTATAGTTGTACGCCATCCTATTTGCCCTCAAAGTGAGTTTTTTTCACTCGAATGCTACCAAATCGCATTTAAATTTTCTTAAATGTTAATAAAACTTGGTAAACATGTGTATAAAGGTAAAATGTGACTTAATATGCAAGGAGTATGTGGTTATACATGAAATATATAAATGAAGAAAAATACATGTAAGGTAAATATGTGTTCATCAGTGATTTTTAATGCATTATCATTGCTTAAAAACATATGATATGCATATATGGATAAGAATATGGATTAAATGTACATATAGAGTTTATAATAATATGATAGATATTTGAAGTCAATGATAAGGTAAAATATATGCAAAGTGAATTATACATGTATAGTTTATTTATAGGCAATTACAATGACCATAAGCCTATAAAATGCAAATATGACTAAATATATGGATTGATTTAACATAGTGGGATATTTTACATGTACATTCAGTATAGAATTGTGTAATGCTTAAATGGTAATAGTTAAGGAATACATAATTGTAGTATCGAATAAAAGGGCATGGCAAGTGGTTTAATGATAAATAACGATTGATTATGCTTAGCACATGCAATAGTTTTTCTAGAAATGATTTCAACAAAAGACGAGTTTAATGAACTTTTATATAGGTATGATCACATATGTTTATATTAATTCTAGACTTAAACTTATATGTATATATGTGTTAATATTAGTTGTATGATGTTATTTATGCATGATTATAGATTATAATGAAGCATCTAATGAATTTACAAATATTTAACTTGCAAAATGAAAGTGAAATAAATAGTGAAAGTCATAATGGAAGTGAAATACTATGAAGTGGTAATCTTGTGCCTAAATTATACATAATAATGGATATATAGGAATGTTTATAAGGGATAGTGATTGCAGCTGCTAATGTTATGGTGCATTTTTGGTACCTAGTGTCATGATGCTCGTTTGGTACCCAATCTATAATGCTCGTTTGGTATGTAGTGCTACCAACACTAATATGTATCTAGTGTTCGATACTACTTACATAATAGGTAGTGATTTGATACCATTTTGGTATCCTTTGTCCAAATATCCACATTTTATTTTTAATTCAGTCCACAATAGTGAATATGATTAGGTAAAAATGTTAAAAGTTAATAATTGCTAATATGTATATATAAGCCAAAGTGATCGCATGTTATGAAAAGTGATTATATGTGCAAAAAAACACTAATATCATTATATGACATATGAGAATGCTATGACAAAATGTATTTGACATAGAGTTCACATGGAAACATGTGATTGGAAAGTGATTAAATGAAATGGTTTGTGCAAACAGAATTGGATTGAATAATATGAGTGACATATACATATGTATGTACATACGTATGTATGTATGTATGTATGTATGTATGTATGTATGTAAGTATGTACGTACATAAGTATGTATGTATGTATGTATGTATACACACACACACACACACACATAAATGTTAGAATGAATATGTACTCACAAATATGACGTTGCATGATAAAATGTATTATTACAAATATGCATAAGTGAGATGTGTAAATATTTAGGCATATGACTTTGCATGACATGATTTGTCATAATGGAATATAAGTAAATGGTAATAGATATATGAGTGGTATTTAGATGAATAAGACTAGAATATAGGAGGTTGTATATATTTACCTTGGGTGATAAATTAGTTAAACCATATAATCACACAACATATGACTACCCGACACATATGGTTGTAATATAGATATACATTTTGAAAAAAGATCATAAGGACTACAGGTACATGAGTAATTTGTAATGGTCTAAAATTTCAATTTTTGTGAATAGTATTTTTCAAGCTGTGAATAGGGACACAAGGGTAAATAGTACCACTCATGACTCAAAAAAATATTTCTTCACCATTACAAAGTAAAATTTATAATGAGTTCAATGGTATAACCTGAGGTGAAATTGAGGTCAAATAGGCCCTCAAAAGGTTCAATGAAAATTTTATCCGACCTATATAGGGTTTGACCGAACTTTGATCAGGTTTAAAAATAATAATAGAGGCCTCTAAAAAAGTATTTGAATACTTGGAGTCACTTGATAATATTATGGGGGAATATTTGAAAATGAAAAATTAATTTTACGGTGACACTAAAAAATGAGTTATCGAATCGGTAAAAATTTATAGTGCCGGGAAATCGTGTCAGATTGATCTGAAAATATATATATATATATATCTTAAATTTTTTTTCTATTTCTCTCTAAAATTTACATAACATAATACTTTAAAATATATTTAAATTATATTTTTATTTTTGTACCTTAAATTTTTAGATTATCCTATAAAATTTATATAATATTTAAAATAAATTTATGTTATGCCATTATTTTTAATTATATAGTAATTTTTATATGTAGTATCTGATTAACTTTTATATATGTTTTTTATCATATATTGGTGTTAATATTTTATTTAACAATATTTGATTATATTTTTTATATTATAGAATTTATGTTATAATGTTTAATATTATCCAAAATTTTATTTGACTTAGAATCAAGTATATTAATTTTCAAAAAATATCAAATCTATTTTATAGTATTAGTTATTAATTTTTAAAATATAAAGTTTGGCTAGTAAATTATGTTTATTTCAATATTTTTGTTTTAAATTACTTTGCATATTTGAACTTGAATTTAACTCTATCAATTCTTTTTTTTTTCATAATTTTATGTTTTAAATTTTAATGGTTAACCAAAAAATATTGGTTAACCAAACCAAAAAATAAAAATCGATGGACAGGTTAACAAATATAATGGACCAGATAATAGTTAGTGATTTTAAAGAACCGATGTTAATGGATTGGTTTTTTTTTACTCATGGACTGATTAACCAATCCATGCTCACCCCTAATTTTGAGGGTATTTTGAATTATAGATGAAGAAAATTGAGGAAAGAACTTATTGAGGAATTTGGCCATGGTAGGAATTCAAGGAAAATCGAGTGAAATCAAAGGGGAAAAGGAAGGAAATGGTGAAAAAGGAAGAGAAAACAAAAAAAAAACTTGGAAAAAAAGTATATGATACCTAAACTAATTTATGTCTTATGATTAAGGTTGTGTGATTTGGAGTTTTTATGTGTCAGACGAGTTAAAATTAGATTGATGATAAATAAATAAAATTAGATGTTAAATAATGTGACAATTTATAGAATGAAAATGTTGAATAGAACCATAGTTATTTGATGTAAAATGACAAATGTGAACTCAAAATGTGTAAATGAACATAAACATAATGATAATGCAATGAACAATAATAAACATGAATATATTTGCATTTAATAATGCTATAACTATCAAAATAATGGATTATTATTGTATACCTAATGAAAATATGAATTATTAAGTTTGAAATAAAATTTAGAATGTAAGCAATGCATATAAAATATGAAAGTAATAATTAAACTAGAATTTTGGTGACTATATTGAATTAAAATAATAATGATAGAGATCATGTTGAATAGGTATGAAAAAGAATAAATTTGATATAGTGAGTACACTAAAAATAAGTACTCATCCAGCAGCAGCGAAATATGACAAAGAAAAGAATAATAGTAAAATTGAGTAAAATAATAAATAATGAATTAGAATAATGCAACTGAAATTAGGAAAAATACGAAAGTATGAGGTAAGGTTAATCATATTCCAGTATAAATTTTAAAGACGAATAGTCAAAGGTAAACACGATGTTAAATGAATTTTATAGTGACAAAATGATAGCATGTACGTACTCAGAATAAATTAATAATCTGGTACAAATGAAAAGAAATAAGAACAATAGATTTACCATACAAGCAATAAATTAATATAAAAAAGGGAAAATATAGAAATAAAGTCGAAAGGAATGAAAATAATAGACAGATAGATAACTAGAAAAATAAAAAATGAAATTAAAGTATGATAAGGAAAGACAAAACATAAGTGAACTATGTTAGGAAAATTTAAGACATGCAGTAATACAAAATTAAAGGACAGAAAGAAGGAATGTCAAGAAATTTAAAATAAAAAACCCATGGAAGTTAGAATAAAGGAGTAAGTCATGGAAATATAACGAATAAAATTTTTGTGTATAAGTTTATGAAATTTATTAGTTGGGTATCCACCACTAAGCATTTTATACTTAACGTGTAGTTATTTACTAAACGTAGAAACTAGAAAAACTAGACAACAGGTTAAAGGGAAAAGCATTAGATACTAACAAAGTCATATAATAAAGAAGGAATTTTGTATGTACATTTGTTTGGCATGTATATGTATGATGAGTAAGTTTATAAAGATAGACTAGAAATATGTAATTTCATTCTCATATGAATTAGATTTAGTATAAGTATTGTAATGGAATAACATGTAAATTACATTGTGTTAATTATTGTATAAGGGTGTTACATAATTATAAGGATAGCAATAGTCATTAACAAGTGCATGTTGTTTACATTATTATGGATGATTAAAAGATAAAATAGTAAAAGAAGAGTAGAAGGGTTAATTGTGATGCATGATATAATTGAATATTTATATGATAAAAAGATAAAGTTTATAAACTTATACACATGTGATCAAATAGTGATCGAATGGTAAAGTATAGAAGTGGAAAGGAATATGTGATGAAAATGATGAAATAAATTAGGATAAATTAATAAAATGTGAATTAACATAAAGTGAATAGGGATTAATGAAAAAAACAAGCATGAAGTAGATTAAGCTAAGGAGGCCGAATGATACCCTTAGGCTAATTGATGATGAAGCTTAATAAAAGTTAAAGACAAGAAAAACCAATGTTTTTGCCTAACACTTCATCAAGTCAAAAACCAAAATGGTCAAGGAATTGTTTGTGGACAAAAGCTTCTCCCTAAGATTGAAGATGAAGCTTAATAAAAGTTAAAGACAAGAAAAATGTAGAATTATTTTCAAACAAAAATTTATGGGACAAA
Organism: Excoecaria agallocha; assembly: GCA_037975025.1. Taxonomy (NCBI): domain Eukaryota; kingdom Viridiplantae; phylum Streptophyta; class Magnoliopsida; order Malpighiales; family Euphorbiaceae; genus Excoecaria; species Excoecaria agallocha. Next base: position 267,501 of record JBBPFJ010000179.1, read on the forward strand.
TGGCAAATTTTCCAACAGAAATGACAAAAATTTTGTTAATCAAATACATACTCATATGCACAAAAAATGTTAAATATCCGAGAAATTTTCTCCACAAATTAGTTTGCTACAAAACTGGCAACCAACCAAAATTTGCAACCAAAATATACACAACTTTTCAGCAACCACTAAAATTTCTCCCAAAATATCCTAACTTTTCAGCTGGAATGGAGACTACCACGTCGGCTGTTTCACAGCATCGACTACTATTGGCATGTTTATTGTTGTGATAGGATCGACTATTGGTGTGGTAGCTGCCTTGCTGGTGGTTGGTGTGACGTCGTGCGTGGAACTGCACTGACTAGTTGGTGGTGGTGTGGTAGAGATGGTAAGGTTAGATTTTAGAAATGGTAGAAAATAGAAATAGATAATTAGATAAAAGATATTTACATGAGTTTTGATAAAATAATATAGAAGGATTGAAAAAGAAACCCATTATTTCCCTTTAAAACTTAAATGCCCCCATAAAGAAATTTGTTAAGTGGTGGAGGTAGCATGGTGAGGGAGAAAGATGGTAGGGATGGCAAGGTAAGGTTTACTATAAATGAAACTTTTTTTTTTCAAAAATGGGTTAAAAGTGTGGCTGGGTTAAAAAAAAAGGTTAAGTTAAATTTTTAAATAGCTTTAAGTGAAACCTATTAAAAAAATACTCCTATAAAACCCATAATACCTAGTTTAAATAAAAACACACACAACCCTACACCATAAAACTATTCTTGTAATGCCCTAAATTTTTGAGATTGAACAGCAATTTCCAATAAGAAGAAAATAAGGATTTTGAAATGGAAAAAGTATATAAGTAAATAAATACAATAGATATAAGTATATGTAAAATAATAAACAAAATAATTTTTGTTGGGTTCTAGAATTTGCTAGACAAAACTAAATTACTAGGGTTAGAAATAATAATAAGGATACTAAAAGGAAAAAGGAGGAATATAGAAGGGGGATGAAAAAAAGGGAAGAATACAGGAAAACAAAAACAACTACAGAGGAGGGGAAGGAAGACTGAAAAAAGGAAGGGGGAGCCACTTCTATAGGTTTCGAATCGCCACCGTTCCCCATCGCTGATGACCCTTCTTAGTCGCTAATCGCAGCCACAACCACTAGTTACAACATTATCTCTCCTTTGCTCCAGTGCTACTTTCTTTTAGGTCACGATTTTCTCTCTCTTCTCTGTTTAAGCCTTCTTTCCATTTTTTGACTAGCAACAGTGTCGGGAGGCTACATGAATAACGCCATAGGAATCCTAGATGTGAGGTGCTCCTTGTTATGTCCACTGTTCCTCCTCACTCACCGGCAATAAGTAGATTGGTAATGCAGGCAGGCGTGACTTTTGGTGTGCATTTAAGCTCCGATCGGTGTCCATTGAGCATGTGACCACTCCATCGAGTCCCTGATGTCTTAGGCCTCATTATGGCAGTGAGGGTGTATCACCGATGAAGCTCCGACTGCCGGCGAGACATGTTTGAATTAAAAAAAAATGACCTAAAATTTTTTGGAATTTGACTCTAAGATTAATACCTACAAATGCAAATATTTTAAATTGAAATAGAAAATTTACTAATAGATGTACCATTTTATTTGCTGTTATAGATGGTTTGGTTGCTTCTCACCTTTTATAGTTGCTTAAATTAAAGTATGTTAAAATTAGGAGTTTATTTTTAATATGTGATTTGAAGAATTGGTTAAAGTTTTTGTTATTCAATGTATATAAGTGATGATATAAATACATGTGAGTGTGAGGATTAATCATGGTAATCAAATCCTTTAAGTAAAGAATTAAAAAAATATACATGTTTAAATTGAGATAGATGTAGTAATTAGAATGAGATTTATATTGATTGTGATTGTAATTGAGATAAGATATGAACTCATTTAGTTGAATTTGATCAGGAAATTTTGGAAATGAGAAAATAAGTGTTTTATGAAAATAGTTGATTTTGGTATATGCATGAGAAATAAATTTTGGATATTAGCTTAATTGCCTGGTGGAATTAATATTTCCTTGAGTAGTACTCCATTAAGTTATGCTTGCTTAATTTTATTGTCCATATACTATATTAAGTAGGAAAATTTCTAAGTATAATATGTCTGAATCAGTTTGGGATTTTACTTTTGTTCATGTGATACAAGCTTATTTGCATGCTTAAATTTTTGAAGTTAAATAAATAATTTGTGAAATTGTGATTAAAAAATATTTGATTTATTAAGCAAACTATACTGTAATGAGTGAATACATTTGGTGTTGTTATTGATCTAAGGTCTAAGAATCGAACCTTCAACTTATATAGAATTGGTAAGAAAAAAGTCTTAATTAGTCATAAGTTGGCAATAGCATGATACCAGAGTTTGTTACTTAGATAAATATTAGAAATTGAGGAAATTAAATTGTTTGAATTTAACACTTTAAGATGGATTCTAAGTAGAATATTTATACTTAGTTAAATTTATCTTAAAAAATTGTTGGTCAAGTCTGGGTTAGTATGAAAATATTATTTAAACTTAGGAGTACGATTAAATGAGTTATGCAATAACATGAAGATGGGATTTCAATTTTATGGAGAAGAGTTCCATAATTGATATCACGATTCGTTATGATTTAAAAGATTCATATAAATAGTCATAGTATATATATATATATATATATATATATATATATATATATATATATATATATATATATATATATATATATATATATATATATATATATATATATATATATATAAGCTGTGCATTTTAATTTTTAATATAAACAACAAGTGGTCTTTAATATAATACATGAAATGGCTATAAAATGATGTCCTGGAAATCATGACATCAAATTAAATGTTTGTTCATAAATAATCTAGATTATGTTATAGTGTGACAATATGGATAAAGAAGATGGAAATGAGTGTGTGTGTGTGTAAGCTGTGCATTTTAATTTTTAATATAAACGACAAGGGGTCTTCAATATAATACTTGAAATGGCTATAAAATGATATCCTAGAAATCACGACATCAAATTAAATGTTTGTTCATAAATAATCTAGATTATGTTATAGTGTGACAATATGGATAAAAAAGATCGAAATGAGTATATATTATGTGTGTGTGTTCAAATATGCTTACAAAATAAACAATATATTAAATATGATTTCTTATAAATAGAATTTGAAGTGCTAAGTTGAATTTCATAGTTCTATAATTACGTGGTTCCAATTTTCTATAGAGGATATGTAGAAAACTAGAGATTTGGCCTCTTTAATTCGAACCAAATTGTACTAACGTGAATATAATTATGGTAACTTATATGTATATATTGTTGGGAATTATTGATTACATGTATCTCATACATAAGTGGAATTTAAAAATTTTTAACCAATAGATCTGATCATGCCATAAATTCACAATATACATATTAATGAGAATAAGAAAAATCACCTTTGATTTTTGTTGAACAGTTGATTTTCTTTCTCATCGGGTTGTCACAAACCACAGTGTCCAAAATTGAACACCTCCAATTAGTAATCCACACTAGAGAAAGATTGAATGAACCAACAATGGAGGAATACAAGGGCTGGCCAAAATTCCCTTGATGCTAGCAAGGGGGGTGGTGGCTAGGGTTGAGAGAGTGAGAGAGTGTTTCTTTTCTCTTAATGTTCACTTAACCCTAAAATCCCTATCACTTGGATTTTTTATAGTTAGGTTAAAAATCCAACTTCATAATGGGATTGGGCTCTTTAAAATTGATGGAGAAACATTAAATGGGCTTCTGAAATTATTAATAATTTATTTGAGCTCAATTAAATCCAATTTAAATTCTTTCATAAAAGACTATACACAAAACCCACAAATTAGGCCCTTCATGCATACACTTGGATTTAATCACCCAAATGAATTTCAAATCCATCCAAATTAAATATGTAGGCTCCATAACACTTATAAAATATATTTAATTTATTTTGGTCCAAGAATTAGGCTTCTAAGATCTTCTATCAGGGTTTGGCGTGTAACCCTTCCTCTATAGGGTTTCTATGCCAAAACCAATCTTCTGGGCCTCTTTTAATTTCTCCAATGGATCTATTAATTATTATATCAGTCCTATAACACTTATAGTCCTATAATAATTAATTATAAAATACAATATTTTAATTAGGTTCATTTTACAAAATATTTCTAAAAAGTTATGCGAACAATTTTACTTGATCATAATTAATTAAACTCTTTAATTAATTATTCTCTTATTCGCTTCTCTATTCCCATAATAATATCAAATATTATTATCCTTATCATTTTACCATTTTATCATTTTCTCTATATGTGTGTGATCTATTGGGTTTCTATTCATATTGGCAGTATAATATGTAATTGTGAGTTCTATTCAAAACTCACATGATTTAAACTTCTTTAAATTATTTTATCAATTCCTATTGATATTTATGATACACTATTATACAAGCCATGATTGGCCTCTAGCTAGGCATCATGACTATCCAAATATCAGGAAAGTCAAGTGGTTTGACTATACCCTTCCATAGAAACAGTTACCGTGCAATTACTCCTTTCACCACTCTTATCTCAATTAGATTTTGAGTATGGATTTCTATCAACTCATATAAATCTAATTATGTATGTTCTATTAATTTAACCATTGTTCCCAAAATGCCTTTCATGGATCCCTATCCATCTTGGCATATTACTCTGGCCAGAGATTCTCTAAACAAGGCAATTATAGAATCATGTGAGATAACTTCCCTTAATAAATCTGGGATGGTGAATCCTTTGTCAATCACTCAACTATCTTCAAATAGGTCATGATATACCCAACCTCCTAACTATGTTCACCCCCAGTTAGAAGTAATCAGTTATGGAGTCAAAGTATAACACTTGCTACTTAAGATAATTTTGTTTATCTCAAGTCTAAGGATACTTGCACAATCGCTATGAAGAGATTCCTTACTGACATAGATTTAATATCCATGTGAGGATTCTCTTTGCAGGTCTCCAATGAACTTGTTCTTCTAACAAGCATCCACATGTTAGCTTTGATTATCTTCCATAATCACAGCTATGAGAACCACTGCTTGAACCATTCAAGAAACATAATATGTGTTAGTCTGTCCGAATTAAAAATATCCTATCTTGTTAATTCTATGACTGGGGATATTTAAATATTAACACATTTTCATGCAATAGACATCTCATATCATGAACACTTTCATGATTGCCTTTGCACTGTGTTTATAATATCAAGGACTTCATTTATTAATTTAAGATTTACAAACTCATGTATTTAAACATAGAATTAATAAATGAATGATGCCTTTTATTAAGAATATGAATTCATACATATGAAATACATTCCTATTAAATGGACTCTATGGCATACTCTCTAGCATATATGTCTATGAATTCATACATATGAAATACTAATAAAACAAATTGCTTCATTTGCTCGTCTTATATATATATATATATATATATATATATATATATATATATATATATATATATATATATATATATATATATATATATATATATATATATATATATATATATATATATATATATATATATATATATATATATATATTGTATAACTCGAGGTTCTGATAATTGAGTAATGAGTGTGAATAATAAGGCTTTTCAAACATAGTAAATAGTAAAAATTTTGAATTAGATACAATTGACTAGCAATAAGGATGATAATTTGAATGGCGTGTTAGGTGATTTCAAATGGTATATTGAGCATATTTGAATGGTATGTTTGGCAAAATCAAATGGTGTGTTGGGTAGATTCAAATAGTGTGTTAGGTTAATGGCAATTTGTACTATAGGTTAAATAAATAAGTGCAGTGCTCGGTATTGGCTATAAAATTAGGTGTAAAAAGAGTAGTGTCAGGTTTCGACCTCTTTTTACACCGAAATTGGAGTGCAGTGTCAGGTTTCGACCACTCTAATTCAAAAAATGACTTCATAATAAAGTGCAGTGTCAGGTTTTGACCACTTCAATTCAAATAGGCCAAAAAGGCCTCAGTCCTGCATATTCGCCAGATAAACTCCTTCGGATTACTTTGGGCAATAGTTGTAATAAAGTAATTAAATGAAATAAAGTATATTTGATTATATAGTTTAAAGAGTTTATAAATTATAAGTGTACTTGAATGCATAGTAATTGACATATGCATGGTTTGAGAAATATACCTTGCTAATTCTATTTGATGAATACTTGAATTAGGAAATTTATCTTGATGGTGGCATCACTTGGATTTAGCACAAGTATAAAATAAAAATACTTAATTCACTCTCAAAACGCAAAATATTGTGCAAGTATATAGTTTACATGTAGAAAGTTAATATCAAAATCGAATAATCTAAGATGATTATCAACTTTAAATTTCTTCTATGGTTGAATATTTATAATATATCATATTATGGGTTTCTACTTACTTTGGAAACTTGGAATCTATATTATAGATACAATATAATTGCAAGACTTGTTTATATTATTTATATATATAACAAATATAATTTAAGTTGGTTATGTAATTAAGTTGTAAGTAGTTGTTTTAGCTAGCCATATATATATATATATATATATATATATATATATATATATATATATATATATATATATATATATATATATATATATATATATATATATATATATATATATATATAATTTGTTTGTGATGCAGTTAATAAAAATATGGAATTATCTTATGATGGTATTTAGAGAATTGGAATTTTATGTGTTGGAGTCTGTATTGGTTGTGATGAAGTAGACATATGTGATTTTATAAGTGAATTCATAACTTTTGCATAGGAGGCTTATCACATTATTTAGGGAAAACTCTATCGAAATTGTTACAAAATTTACGGTATCAATTTGGAGAATTTAATGAATTATAGAGAATTTATGTATCTATATAGTCATGGATCATAGAATAACTAGTAACATTCTTGTCCAGTCTGCTCATTAGATCGGGTATGGGGTGTTACAGTTCTAGCTCCCCATCAAAGCCTGCAAATTTAAAAAAAAATAAAATATTGAATCAACTAAATGAAGAAGAAGAGAAAGTAAACAAATAAAATTACTAAAAATTAATTGAAAATAGTAACAGCTTAGCCTTAGATAAGGCTAAGCATTGGGTTGCCTCCCAAAAGCTCTACTCTTTAATGTCTTTGGTTAAATGTTTCCAAAATTTTGGTATCTCAAACCAATCTCAAATCTTATTTTAGTGCTGCTTCAATTTATCACTTTCTGCAAGTTGGTATCAATCACCAAATTCTTCTCAAATTTTTTAGGATCTTTGAAAATGGAGTCCATATATAATGAAAAATTCAAATTGTTAGAATTCCTACCCAATTCAAAAGATTTATTAACTGGAGTTTCAAAATATTCTACTTTAAAAATGCTAGGCATATCACTTGGATTTTTCTTAGTATTATAATGATTTTCCCATCAAACTCCATAGTGAGTGTACCCTCATGCACATCAATTTCTTTCTTTGTTGTACTAAGGAATGGTCTTCCTAACAAAATATTTAAAGAATTTGAGAATTTATCATTTTCCATGTCAAGCACAAAAAATTAGAGGGAAGACTAACCCATCAACTTGTATCAAAATATTCTCTAATACTGCTTTAGGATAACAATAGACTTATTAGCAAGTTGAAGTATTACATTTGTCTCTTTTAATAGACCAACATGCAAAGAAGAGCAAATAGACAATATCATAATATTTATTAAAACTCCTAAATCACACATAGCTTTTTTTAACTATAATATTGCCTGTAGTACAAAGGACATCAAACGTACCTTGCTTTTTACATTTTGGAGGTAGTTTCCTATGAATCATAGCAGAGATATTTGCTCCCATACTCAATCTTTCATTACCAACTAGTATTTTCTTATTAGCAATAATTTTGTAATAAATTTAACATATTGAGGTATTCGTTTAATTGAATCAAGTAAAGAAATATTTACCTCTACCTTATGAAAATCTCAAAAATATCATTATCTTCCTTTTTCTTCTTAAACTTAGCTAATCTCTCAAGAAAAAAGAGTTGGATAACAAAAGTTGGGGATTGATATGAAACTTTTTCCGTTGGATGTCCATCTTTCACAATTTTCAACTTATTTCTCATTTTTCTAGTCCCTTTCCTTTGGGAGGGGCTATTCCAACTCTTTTTGGCTTAGCACAAAAACATAACTATTGAAATACCTTGCCCAATCGATATTTCCTTAGCCTTGGGAGAGTCTAAGACATTCTTTTGTCCAATTCAACTCTATTTGTAATCAATTTGTTCCAAATCTTCAAGGTCATTCCATATTAGTTCCAATCAGTAAGAAATGCACCCTTTTCACCAATTAGATCCTAAATTGATCAAAAACCACAAAACAAGTAAAAATTTTTCAAATTGACTAAAAATCAGCATACAAAAGTAACCAAAAATCAAGTGATAATATGCAATTTTGGTCAATTAACATGTGGCCCCTAAATTGATGACCCATTTATTTGAAAAGGAAACAAGAAATGTTTTACTTAAATCGGCAATAGCTATGAATGGAGTAGATTCTTTTAGAAGATCCTAAAACTGAGCATATTCATCAACTAAGATAGTGATAAATTTCTTAGAAGATGAATTAGATGCAACAATATTGGCAATTTGAGATCTATAATTATGATTATGTGGTTTCCTACAATACCACTTTGTGCAACTAGGTTCCTTGCAACAATACCAAAAAATATTGAAGTCATTATTTCTAGTAACATTTCCTCCTGTATTATTATTTCCAACATCATTTTCCTTTCTTTCTTTAACAAATATGACACTAGACTTAGTGAGCAATCTGAGTATTATTCTCCTTCATAACAATCTAATGAATACATCCTAAAGAGTAGTGAGTTCAGAACTTGAGAGAATCTAAGATTTTTCAATCTCAGATTTTGAAAAGATAATAGCTAGAAAATTTATGATAACCATTTGTTCTCGTTGAGTTTGTAGTCTTTTAATGTCTATGCCAAGAGGCAAAAGAACATTCAAATCTGCATTTGTTTTGTTGAACTCTAGAAAATGAGATGTAAGTGACTTGGCTTCATCCTTTTTAGCATGATAAAAAGCCTTGCAAACATCATAAATGCAAGTAACACTTTCTTAACAAAAATATAAGAATGCTAAATAATCCATTAGCTCGTTAACAAACTCACAAAGATCTACTAAACCCGCAACATTACTTTCAATAGAGTTTGTAATTTGCAACAAAAAATGAACATCATTTCTAAGCCAAGTTTTATCATTAGAAGATTATTCAATTAATTGGTCATCATTTTCAATACTTTCTAAATAAACTCTTATTTTTCTACTCAATTTTAAAAAATTAAATCCGTTTAATTTATACTCGCTTATTTTAGTAGATACTAAAATAATTTCAGTATCAGTGTATTTACTATCTCTAATAGACTTGGTCTCATCAACCATTTTAAAAATCCAGCACTGTTAATCAATGAAAACACTCTAAATTAAACAACCACCACTAAGGAGCATAACTCACCAATCAAATATCACAAAAGTAACAAAATAGAATGCAAAAAATTAAAGAATCTCAACTGAAGCCAGCAGTAGCACATCCAGAAAACCACAAAATTCCAGCAGCACCTCAAGAAAGTCACGACAAGATTCTAAAATACCGAAAGAGAGTTCCAAGAACAGCACCCAAAAATAGAGAATAAAAGCAAAGTCCAATGACCAAATAGATACCTCATCAACACCGAAACAATTTCGGAGATAAAATTGGAGAATCGCCGGACAAAGACAAGCGCTCACACCCACTGGCATGTGAGGAAGGAGTAGAAGAATAACGATGGCACGTGTAGCTCACTTGCAAACAGCCCGGTCACCAATTTTGTGAAAAGATCGGAAATACCCTTACACACCTGCCAACGTTGACGATGAGACAACCCATTCACTAGAATTGGTGACCCAAAGAGGATTAGAATCCTCAACTAAAACCATGAAATCTAAAAATCTCAAAATAGCCCAAAAGCTCCCATACCATGTAATAAAATAGGAAGTAGAAAGGATTTTCTGCGTATGTTTCTCAAGAACTACAAAGATATATGTACAAATATATTGCTAACATCTATGCATACAAAATCAATTAGCCTAATTAGAAATATGCTATACAAGGAAAGCTGATCAGTTACAGCTGCTTGCAATACAATCTGTAACATTCTTCTTGGAAAAGATTAATTGTAGCTAGCATTTTTTGCTGCATTAAATATGAGAATTGGAGGGAAAAGATAAACAAAACTTATAAGGTTTTAAGCGACCTAGCTAGAGAAACGTCCAACTAATGACCGGTATGTTGTCCCTAGGCTCTCTAAGTGTGTATATTGTATGCTCTGTTTTTTATACCTGTGTTTTGAAATTTCAAGAATTCCACATGAGAATTATTGCATGGTCTAGCTATTTGTGATTGTAGCGGCTGTTCTTTATTTGAAAGTTCACTAAATATTTGATTTGTAATTTCTCACTGCCACTTGAAGAATATGACAAGGACCGAGATGATGACATTTGATCTGTTAATATGGATGCTTAGGACTTTCATTCTTATGCAAAGATGGATTTTATCACGGGAACCAAGAGGAATTTGCAATATAAAGCTTTTTCTAGAAGCTTATGGATGAGCAAATCAACATATCAGCTCTCGACTATAATGTTTGCAAAGACATATTTTTGCCCTAAGCGAGATAGAGAGAGGACTCCAAATTTTTGACACAGCTTACCCTAATGAATTTGCGTGCATCGCGAAAATCCAGAGTAGCATAAGGGAAAGAATGCAAAAAGAATAGTCGTCTAAGGAACTGCGATATGACACGTGTCCTCTCAATTGTAGATTGTGCCACATGGCAACACATAAGGGAATTCTATTGTGCTTTTTATACACATTATGATATGATTTCTTGCTAGTAATTTAATATGCTTTACTTTCAACCTGGGTAAAACTAAGCTTACATCTACAATCTTAACGGGATCGTACTAAATAACATTTAGTTAGCTATTAGTAATATCCCATATGAAGTTCAACTAGCATCGACTGAAATTAGCTTAATTGACATCTATTCAAGTAGAGATTATGAGTTCAAATACTTGTGATGTTACCAAAATCTGTAACAGGAAAATTTTCTGCTTGATACACCTCGCTAGCATTTTGTGTCTATACTGGCTATTGTATGTATCAATAGCTCATTTCCATGAAACTAGCATGAACAGAATATATGAACAACAAATACTGTAGCAATGCAACTTGTGTGTGATCTTTCTGTACAATATTAACTATATTTATGGGCAGAAATACTTGTAAATCACACAAATGATCCACCTCAAATCTGTATCGATTTGTGTCTTCCTTTCAGTTCCTACTTCTACTTCTCATCCTTATCATCCCTTCACATGCCAGTGTGCCCTCAAGATCTCCGATAATTCGGGCAATTCGAACTTCAAGACCTCTTTGTACTTCTTGAAAGAGAGTTTTTATGTTGTCAGCAAAGCGTTGTGTGTCAAAACTTACTGACTTATCAAGCTCTTCAGGGACCCCAACAAGTCCTGAGGCAATCTTGGATTGAACTTCCATCAATTTCTGTCCCGTTGCAACCATATATCTCTGAAGCTGAAATGTCTCCTCTAGGAAATGCTCTAATGTCTTAGTCTCTCCTTTTGTTTTTAAAGTGCTAGAACCTCCTTGGCTTTTGTCTACATCATTATCATGCTGTGAATAATAGAGAAGAAATGAATAAATCAGCAGGTTAGCGCTAGTTAGGTTACAGACACAAAAAGTCACCAACTTAATCCACATTATAATTGTATAGAAAAATTTTTGAAATAAACTGAACTATAGTAGAGCTTACCATTCGTTTGCAAAGTTCATCGGTCTTGCTCTGGAGAGACTGATACCTGATGATCTGCTTATTAAGCAAAGACATCAGTAAGTGGAAGCCCTTGGTCTCACTCTGGATGCCGTAATTGTTTTCAGTATGCTCCATACTTTCCTGCTTTCCGGTCAGTTTCTCAAGCATTAGAAGTTGCTGCTTCAGCCTCTTGATCTTGTATGAAACTCCGAGAGCTTGAAGATCCATCCTCCACAATGAATTTTTCATTTTTGTCAATGGCTGGCTAGGCGAAGGTGATGCCTCAACAGTATCAATGTTTATGGCACTTGCACTTGTGTCCTTTATTGGAACCTCAACAAGTACATCCTTCTCTTCCTCAAACTCTTTTTCAGGAGACTGGACATTGATTATAACATTTTTGGACTGGCCAACACGAGCTGCTGCTTTGTCTTCATCCTTTGCATCTTTCTCTTGAGACATTTCTATTGATTCTGCTTTTTTTCCCATCGTCCCCTTCTGCAGTTTCTCTATTTACAATCTTATCAATGGAGGCATCAAGGGCTATAGTTGGATCAGGTAGGGATGAATCTGAGGCTGTCTTCTGGTGAGTCCATGTTCGGGCCAATGTTGGATCAGGTAGGGATGAATCTGTGCCTGTCTTCTGCCAAATCTGAGATTTCACATGTACTGTGAATTGTCCTTTCAAGGCATTTAATGCTTCTTGCTTTTCCAATAACAACGATTCCAATTTCATATTCTCATGCCTGAGCTGCGACACATCCTGGTTTAAACCTTCAACATGAGATTGCAATCGCTTTGATTCTATTTCCATACTTAGCATTTGCCACCGAAAAGCTTCTAATTTCTCATCTTTGAGTCTCATCTGTTCTGCAAAAGCATCTATTTCTAAATGATGTCTTTTATCAATTGCAGTAGCATACCTTTCTGCTTCCGAGCGAACCCACCCTTCTAACCTCTTGACATCATCTGTAATTGCTCCAAATAGCAATTAAGAATAGGAAAGGAATAAGAACTTCAAAAAAGGAGATACTTAAACACATGTCATCATATATCTTAAGCATGGAGATTGGATTTCGAGAATGAAAATTGTATGAATAATGCATATCGAAGTCATTGCTGAGATAGCACATGATGTTCATTTATAGTGAAAAGGAAGTCTTTTTACTTTCTTACCAAGTTCATTTTCTATATCTGGTGAATAGTAGCCAGAAAGAGGAGTGAAAGCTTCAGCATCCTTTTTATCAGGGTTCTCATACTCAAGAACGTAATCAGGAAGCTGTGACCTTCCTTTACCGATTTGTGAAGACCCTCTTGCAATTGAAGGATCATCGGATCTTGAACTGGCTTGGCGAGCAAACATATTTCTCAATGAATTTTTCTCATGTTTAGACTCAGACACTGTTCTCAACTTTTCTGTTTCTATTGCAGCTTGCTTCTTCTTAGCCTTTGATATTTTAACCTCCTTTAAGAGCATCTGCTTCTCAGCTGTATCCATTTTTGATTTCCTAAGCATTGCAGACAAGATCTTATCCTTCTGGTCCAAATCTTTGCGCATCTTTACAAGTTCCATGGAAAGGTTTTGAGCCAACAAGAATGGCTCCTCCTTTTTTTCCAACAACAATTCAAACTCTTGCCTTTTAGCTTCAAGTTTCCTAAGTGCTCTACCCAGCTCCGCTTCAAGCTGTCGCTGGTTTGACACCAGCTCAAGAAAAGCAGTTTTATGCTTCCAAAGATCAGTAGAGTATTCTTGAGCTTCTTGCTTTGCAGCTTCTCTCAATTCATCGGCAACATTTTCAGCCTTTGCTAACTTTTCTTCTAAATCTTTTCTCTTATACTCTTCTTCCTCTAAAACTTTGTCCTTAGACTGAACCAAGATCTCCATCTCTTTCAACTTCTTATTTATTCCAGAAATAGCTTCTTCTTTGCTTTTCTGTTGAACCCTCAATTCATTCATAAGAGCTCCAATTTGCAGCCTGAGCTTCTTCCTTTCAATAAACCAGCTCTGCTCTTGCGATGCAAATATGCCAACAACTTTCTCATTTGCCTTTGCATCCTCATGCCGCATTTGCTTTAGCACTTTGATCTCTTTATGCGCAGTCTCAAGCTGGTTAAGAAGCTCACATTGTCCACCATTCACTCCTCCCCTTTGAATTCTCCACACAAGTAACCCCAACAGTTGAGCACTTCCTTGAAGCATTTTATCACATAATTCAGACCATTTCTCATTTTCCCCGTCAGTTCTTGATAAGACTTTAAGAGCAAAGAAAGCACAAGAAACACCAAAATATATAGGATAAAAGCCATCATTCTTCGTTGCAGAGATTACTAAACATGAAGCCCTCTTTTCATCCATTACAGTGCCCTGATCCTGAAGAAAAATATGAGTAAAGAGTTCTAAAAGTTAGAACTCAAAAAAATAAAAAATAAAAAAATAAAATTAAAACCACATTAAAGACTATGGTGCTTGAAAATTCACAACTCCCAAAAAACATATAAACCTTTTAATTATCTATTTAAAACAAAAAAGCAGTAACATGGAAGACATATATACCTAGTGTTATGGCAGAAATAATTGAGGCATAAAAAGTATCACAAATAATTGAGAAACAATAATGCAAAGCACAACTAAAGGCAAACAAGAAGACAGAAAGAAACTCAAGAACAACTAAGTAAAATCAACTTACAGAAAATCAGAAACAAGAGAACAAAAGGTTCTTGAAGAGAAAATCAGAGGCCACACAAACTTCAGGTAAAGGGAATCTGTACCTAGAGCCAGAAATTTAATGTTGTGTTTCAATGGAGAAGTCAATCTCAAGAACCACCTTCACCCAATTGCAGAGAAAACCTGTACTGCATTTATGACTTGAAAGTTAATATCCATCAAGAAAAAATGAAGAGAATGCAAAAAGCATGTGCATGTATTCTACACGTGTAAAAAGGCTGTAAAAACATTTAAAAAATGAAAAGGGGATTATACTATTAACAGAATTGTAGATTGTTTTCAAAAGTATTCCCTGGTTTTCAGTGAAAGACTAACCCAAAGTAATCCACCATTTACACTACTTTCCTTCTTCACTATCCTACTAATTTCTTCCTTTTCTTGCTAAGCTTATTAGGCCATTACTGTAAAGGAAACAAAGGTACTGGATTCCTGCTTGTTTGTCTCCACTACAATATAAGCTACATGAGAAGAAGAAGATAAATAAAATAAACAAATAAGGAAGCATATCTCAATCGGACATCCTTGAAATATTGTATTGTTGTTCCAGGGTGGCTTACCTGTGCAAAGCTTTTCTTAATAAAAAAAATTTGAGTTAAAAGAAAAATAATGATAATAGTAATTATAACTTTGAAGCTATTATAAAATTTGTTTCCCAACTGTAATTTGTTATCTTTTGGGACAAAAATAGAAGGGGAAGTTTTTCAAAGTTGATTAAACCTCTTACCAACCTGTAATAATTTAGTCAAAATATCTTGGATTTTTCTACTCTCTAGCTTTTAAGAAAATGAACCACATAAACTATGTGTGTGTGTGCGTGTTACATGGACAACATTATCATGTCAGTTATTAATGTGATTTTTTGTTATCCCTTCCACTGTAATGGGTAAAGCCTGAAAAGAAACTCAATATAAAGATCCCATATTTGCATCACTCAATTGCGTTGAAAGCTAAAAGGTAGCTAAACTCAAAAAGCTAAAGCCCATGAAGATTCTCAATGTGAAAATCCAATTTTTTAACATGAACTTGATGAAAAGTTGAAAACTGATGAAAACCAATTCACCTTTTCATCAATAACTACTCTAAAAATCAAAAAAGGAAAAACTTTTCTTGTTCTTTCTCATATAATCTGACAAATTATAAAGCACACAACATATATGAAGAAAAACCACACTGTCTTTATGTACCTGAGATGAGAAAAGGCTAAGCCTGAGAAGACTACATATGGTGAAAATAGAAACAAGTGTCAATTCAAAGTCATCATGATATAGCCACCTAAGAAACCAAGTCTTCATGGGTCCTAAAGAGGTTTATTTCTCAATTTTGCTTCCCTGGCTGAGACCTGCAATTCTGTAAAGGAGGAAACCTGTTAAAAAGGAAGGCTACACAGCAACCCATTTTAATAAAAACTAAAAACACTCCTTTTTATATAAAATAAGAGTAACTGAGTACCCATAATTTTATATTCCCATTATTCTAAGATCTGCCCTTGGAATCTGGGGTTGGCGATGTTGGATTCATTTGTTTATAGCTCAAGCAATCTTCTTTTTCTTTGTTTCATAAATAGTTCAATGAATATAGCGTTAAGATATATTATTAGTTTATTTCCTTTCATAATTGCAAATTATTAAACTTCTTGGCATCTTACACCACCTTGTAACCATTCATTTTATTATTGAAATTTTTTTTACTAATGCTTAAAACAATCATATTATTTTTATTTACATCAAGATCTAATCCTCAAGAAAATTTAACAAAATCCCAAATTAGATCCGACCCTTTTAGATAGAGAGAAATAAATAATTTAGTCATTCTCAAAACTTTTTCAAATTTTCAGTTTTATTTATTTTCTGTAATTTCATTGATCTTAGTAAATTGGTATATACATTATCTAAATAAAAAAATTAGAATTTAATTCAACCAAATAAAAGTTGATGGATTTAATAGCAAAAAAAAAAAAAAAAATTTCAACCAAATAAAAGTTGATGGATTTAACTTAACAAAAACAAAATTGATTTAGTTTTTGAATCAAATGCTTTTTCAAAGAAGGAAATATTTTTTAACGAAAGCTTTATCACACCTTAAATGCTTGTTTAAATTTTACAGATTTTCTAAAAACGAATTAAATCAAAATCTAATATCTTTTGAAAGGAAACAATTTTTGAATTGTGTTTATACTTAACAGAAATATTTTTCTTAGGCCTATAAAATGGTTTTCGAAATTAAGGGTATGCTTAAGCCTAAAAAAAATGGTTTTCGAAATTAAGGGTATCCTTGAGCCTATAAAATCGTTTCAAAATTAAGAGTAGGGTACGAGAGCTGGAAACATTTCCTTTTATAGTGAGCATCATTTTGTTTTAAGTTTTTCCATCTCATTTGAGCAAACACCGTTGCATCTACTCAAGTAGATTATAAATTTATTTTGTAATATCATTTAGTGAGATTTATTACTATGAGAGTTGTAATCTTTAAGTTGAGATTAATTTCACTTATTATTACTGTAATTATGTGTAAATTATGTAAAAGTAAAAAAAGAAAAATTTATGATATAAAAATCATTAAAGTTGGCAATATTATATACAAAATTATTTATGACCGATTTTCGGTGAAAACTAACACTAAAAAGTACGTATGAAACATCATATCAGCATCTTGTACATACATGAATATGTTTTTGCCATATCATCAAATAACATTCTAGTATTGTCAAGTATCAGTTTTTTAGGTGTATTTTTCCATGTGGCAATACATTTGATGATGTGGCAATACATTTAATGATATGGCATAAAAAACATTTTTATGTATACATAAGTTGCTGACATGGTATGTTATATATACTTTCGGATATCGATTTTTACTGAAAATCGATTATAATTATTTTTACGTATAATATTACTAATTTCAATCACTTTTGTGTTACGAAAAATTATTTAATTATTTTTACGTATTTATGTATAAGTTTAGTGATCATGAGTAAAATTAATCCCTGTAAGTGTTTAGATTATTTTACAAAAAAAAATCATAAAGAGAATGTAGGCAAAAAAAAATCAAATATCTATAAATTGCTATGTCCATTTACTCTCTCTGTTTTCTCTTCATTTGTGTGCTTTATTTATTTATATTTTCTAGTGTGCTATAAAGATGTATTTGCTGTGTTCGATCGCGATTTTAACTTGATTGTTTTATAAAACAATAAAACGAAGATTTATTTAAAACAACAAAATCAGTTTGAAACAAATTAACTTTTATCTTAAAAAAAATTGTGTTTAAAAGATGATAAATTAAAAGGATTTTAAAATTGGTTTAGTCTGTTGAATGAAGAAAAAATTGATATATTCAACTCGCTTCCTCTTCAGTACATTTGAAACCCATTTCATATATTCTCTCCCAAAGGAAAGAGTCGTAATCATGTATTATTGATGGGGCATATGCATAAAATTCAACTGCATGATACTGATTGAAAAAATTACAAGGAAATATATAAAGGGGGTCCCACATGCGTTGTGGCTCGTACGGATCCTCTTGTTGTTTTCAACCAATAACTCACAAAAATCATTTTCGCTTATACCGATTTTCCACCATCTGGTCCCAAGAGAGACTCTAATGTTAGGAGCTTGCAGTTATTGGAGGTATGCCTTGGAATTCTGCCCCTGCCTTTATAGCTAAAGCATTCGATAGGCTGGGTTCAAATTGAAAAAAATCAAACAGATCTAATAATTGGTTGAATTTTTCAAGCATAGCCGACGATTTAGTATGATATTCTCAATTTTAAACTAATAGACCCTTTCTTTTAGGCTCTCTCTCTGTCTATATATATATATATATATATATATTAAGAATAAAATTATGTTAAAAGTCACAATTTCAACGAAATCAAATAATAAATTCAATAATATTAACAAATAAGTAATTATTATAATTCAAAAGCATTCCATTTATAACAAATTCAAATATTAAATACGTTTTTAAACAATACTTGATAATATACCCTATTTCATATCAAAAGACTTATAATTAAAAGCCCACTCACAAGGCCCAATACATATAACATGCAGGTCGACACATGGTAACCACAAAAACAAGCTTCGTGATAGAGCAGTCATAACCTACTTCACCAACTTTAGACGTGGCGTCAGTGTCTCCCATACCGTTGTCCAACAATCCATACAAACACTCAATTGCCAAAGTATAGACATGCCACCTTAAGTGCACTATAAATATTTTTGGACCTTAAATCACAAATCTTCTTACAATCATTGAGGCTCTCTTTCTCTAAAGTTTATCCCTCTAAAACCATAACTAACTTAAACTTCAGAGTATTCATCCCTGACACAAATTCACTTTGGTTGTCTCTATAAGTTTTAGTCTAATATAATTCGTAAGACCTCTAAGTCTGATCAAACCTTTTCCACTCTTAGCTAGTTTACTCTTCGATCTTTCGGAACTTATCATTTATTGCATTTGTTGAGAGTTAAGAATGGAAAACTCACCAAAGCAATCAATGCACTCTTAAGTGGGGTGGGAGGGAAGCAAGCGTCCCCAATATGTCATCAATATAGAGAAAATGCCAAAATACTTCCTTCTTACCTTTGATGATGAAGTCCTCTTTAATGTCGATGATAAGCGAGACAACTCAACTCCCATTTCCATGAAATCTTTGAAGCTGCTCATGAAAGTTTCTGGGCAAAAGTTAAAAGGCAAGATCATACGCTTAATGAAAAAGGAAAAAAGACCTCAACAGTCCATAAGAGACATGGAATTAGAAAATATGAGGCATAAAGAAAAAAGAAAAAGACCTTACTCTAGAGGCATCTGTTATCACATTCACCTTCTTTTAATGATGAAACATCATACATATGCACTCAAAAGTCAAAGGATATTGAGGAAAAAAAAAGAAAGAAAAGTCAACCTATCCAGTCATAAACAATGATGAGAAATTCTCTCTTCGAACCATGAAAATGTTTTGATTAGGTCAACTCAAGAAACCTCAGTTTGATGATAATCCCATTTCCCCTTTCTCAAAAGAAATACAGAAAGTTGTTCTCTCTTAGAGAATCAAGGAAATAATGATGATTAGGTATATCGACAAGACAAATCTAAAGCATCACTTATTGGCATATCTATCATTTGTCCAAATGCATACATTTGATGAAAAGATCTTTTGTTGAGTGTTTCCCACTACTTTGGTAAGAGATGCTTTAGATTGGTTCCATAATCTTCCTTTAGGATTAATCATAGTCTAAGTTCGAACACCCAAGACAACTAATGATGTAAAATATGGCACAAAGATCATCTAAAAGTTTAAGGTATTACATGGATAAGTTTTGGACCCAAGCATCTAAAATTAAAAATCTCCACCTTGAGATTGCAGTGTGTGTCTTATTAAGAAATGTCAAAATTTTCCAATTTTTTAAGTCCTTAACAACCCATCCACTCTAAGATTTTTCAGATTTAATGGATAAAAACCAATTAGTATATCTAGTTGGATGATGCAATAAGAGCGAATGGGAGAATCTCAAACAACTATAACAAGCACTAGCTGATCAGATAGGGTGGAAGTGGAACAAAAAGTCCTAAAAGAGCTAGTGTTTCAAAAAGTGCAAAAAGAAGATAGATTTTAAGCATGGAAGGTTTGATTGCCATGTAACAATTCCGGCTAAAACATATACCCTACTCAATTTTTCCTTTACTAATGTGTTAATGTTGATAAATGAGAAGCATAGCAAGGTGAATTAGGGCTAAGAAGATGTCTAAGCAGACATATGTGAGAAAAGACAAAAGCAAGTTTTGTGATTTTTATAAAAATATAAGGCACACTATCGATGATTGTAACTCTATTAAAGATGAGATTGAGAGATTTTTACAAAAGAGATCCTTGAAAAGGTTCATTGGATATCTGTAAAGAAGTCCTTGTAAACAGTCAAAGTGAACTGCCTAATCAAACTCTAAGGATAAGGAAAAGAAAAAAAAATAAAATAATGTAAATTAATAAAGGCAAAGAGCAAGGGTTATCAACATGACTACCGATTTGTCCTCCTATGATGAGGACCACTACAGAAGGAAGAAATAATAACAAGGTTTTTATTTCTCGACTAAATATGAGAAATTGACTTCAATTTTCAAATCACCAAAAGATGTCAAAGACATTAAGTTTCCCCATTAGGATACTCTAGTTGTGAAAGCCATCATAAACAACTTTTAGTAAAGAGAACTCTGGTAGGTAATTATAGTGTTATAAATATATTTACCTTAGATGTGTACAAAAAATGGGTCTCCTAACAAGTGAGATTAAACATAATAGCATTCCTCTAATAAGACGAGATAATGCAATTATTTCTATTATAGGCTTTATAGATCTCTTTATTGATATGAGAGATGAGGCCATGGCAGATACATGAAGATGTAATATCATGGTCATTGACATGAACTTGTCATATAATGCAATCTTTGGAAAACCTATGTTATTCTAAACTAGAGTAATAAGAAAAATTAGGTACATGGTAATAAGGGTGCCAATAGATAAAAGAAGTGGCAAAATCCTCAAAAATAATCAAAAGGCCTTTAGAAGTGAATATTTAACTATAATAAAGGAAGGGAAACAAGCCTGCATCGTATAGCCTATTAAAGAAAAAGAGATGAAAAAGCTAAGAATGGATCTAGAAGGAGAGTTAACTACCCATGAGTTGTCTTCAGGTAAGAAGGTCATGATTGGATCATACATAATAGAAGGAATGAAAAAAGAGGCCATAAAAATATTGATTATCAACTAGGATTCTTTCACTTGGATGCTAAAAGATGTTCCTGGTATTGATCCAAATGTCATTACACATAAACTTAATATGGATCCAAAGTTTCCACTTGTTAATTAAAAGTTATAATGACATATTCCTAATTGAAAGAAATTCATATTAGAGTAAATAGATAATTTGTTAAAGGTAAGTACAACTAAAGCAGTTCACTATCTAGATTGATTAGCAAATGTAGTCCATGTCATAAAGAAAAATGCAAAACTCATAATGTTGTTGATTTCACCAACTTGAATAAAGTTTGCTCTAAGGAAAATTGCATTTTACCAAACATTGATCAACTTGTTATTGACTCCATAGCTTTCCATGCCATTTATTCCCTTATTAATGCTTGTACAATCTAACATTAGATTTTGATGTAGCTTTTAGATCAAGAGAAGACAAGTTTCATCACATATAAGGGGACATTTTATTACAAGATTGAGCTTTTTTATTTAAAGAATGCAAGAGCCACTTATTGGTGCCTTATAAACAAGATCATTAAAGATCATATTAGAAAGAATGTTAGAGTGTATGCTGATGACATGAATGTGAAAAGTAAGATTCAGGAGGAGTTTGCTACCAATCTAGCTATCGTCTTTAGCACACTTAATTGATTTCAAATGAAGTTTAACCTTGAAAAATGTGCATTTATAGTTGCTTTCGATCATTTCTTGAGATTTATTGTATCCTAAAGAGGCATTGAAGCAAATTTAGAAAAGATAAAAGCAATCTTGGATATACAACCCTCCAAGAGTGTTAAAGATATTTAGAAGCTTGATGGGAAGATCAAAAATTACAAAGATGATGCATTCCATGCTTTAAGATATTGAGAAAGAAAAACAAAGAATTTAACCAAGAAAAAAATTGCCAAAAAGCCTTTAGAGAGTTAAAAAAGTTTTTAAATAAGCCTTCTATTTTGAGTTGACATGTTTTATGAAAAAAACTTTATCTATATACATCTGAAGAAGCAGTAGCAATAGCTCTGGTTAGAAAAGAAAAAAAAGCGGCAAAAGGTGATCGACTATATCAACAAAATGCTAAAAGGATTAGAACTTAAGAAGGGCCCAACAAAATAATTAATCATTGCTTTTATGATATGCACCACAAAGCTAAGACAATATTTCAAAGCTCACATGATAATTTTTATGTTAGATTAACCTCTTAAGAAGATCCTTTAAATGCTTGATCTTAAAGGAAGATTAGTTGAATGGATATTAAGCCAAAATCATTTGACATCAAACATGAACTTTGATCAACCACTAAAGATCAAGCTTTTACTGAATTTATAGGAGGTATTCAAACAACCATCAAACCTGAAGAGTTACATGGAAAATGACAGTTGATGGTGCTGCTAATGAGAAAAAATTAATAGAGATAGTTAAGAAGGGTTCTCTAATGCCTAAAGATTTATAGGTCCGAAAAGGGGAATTAAAAAATGGTCGCTAGTATGCGAATTAGGGTATTGATAGATAAAAAAGGACTAAATAGAAATAAGCTAAAAGTTTAAGGACTTAATTGAATAAAATACTTAAGTGTTTAAAATGAGAAATGGCATGATTAGTTATAAGTAAGAATTAATTAATCTAAACTTGAAATTAAGATAATTAAGCAAGAGGTAGTGGAATTTATTGTGTCAAAAAAGAGAAATGCAAACACATGAAATTGCATACATATAAAATGATGGTTTAAGGAAAGAAAAAGAGCTTATACATACATTATTCTCTTTATAGAAATCTCGTGTTCATCATTTTCACTCTATGGAAATTTATGCAAAGTTAAGATAATGAAGATTATGAACTTGAATGGAGATCTAAGAAGGAAGAAATCAATAGTAGAATTGAATTAAAGAATTGAAAGGAATAATCAAGTAAAATTATTATCTTATCTTTAGAAGTTGAGTTCTTTGATTGCTTCCCCTTTTAGTTCAGTAAAGTGAGACTCTAAAAGGCCTCAACATATACTATAGTAGCATTTAAGCATTTCTAGGATACACTAAGAAGTTAACACAAAAGATTAAACAAATAAAGTATAGAGAATGTCATATCAGTAATTAAATTAAAAGAAGGGGGCAAGTTGGTAAATTGTTCGAATTGGCATGCATATGTACAAATAAATATGAGGCATACATTAGCAAATAAAAAGTGAGGTGTACTTATATGTAGTTTAATGATTAGAAATTTGGAGGATTAAAATAAACTTCTCCTATTCTAGAAAATTTAATAAAGTGAGTATATAAAGAAAGAGTGAGAAGTCGGCCACCTCATTTTGGCTGGAATTCAGATTTTGTTTGACCCCTCCTCTCCTTTTTCACACATTAAATGTCAAGTTAGAGGTTTTAGTTAGTCAAGCTAAAATTCTAAGAAATGAAAAGGAGAAAGAAGCAACGGAAAGAGAAAGGAAAAACAAGTTGATTAGAAAAGCAAATTGGCCAAAATAAGATATGGAAGCTCTTTAATTGTTATTGTATGTGCTTGCTATAGATTGATTGCAATACATGTTGTAATGGAAGTGGAATTGATGATTGAATGTTGGTTTGGTGTTGATTGCAAGAAAAGATTGAATATGTCATGAGGATTGAGTTAGTGGAAATTTAATTATAGGTTCATCAGGACTAGTTTTCTTATTTAGCCCATATCCTAGACTACAAAAATCCAAATTGGGTGATTCTAATTAGAGATGATCCATGAGATATAGATCTACAATTTTCATGAGAAACTGAAACCTATTTTAGTCCTTAAGACCTTTGAAAATTGGTTTAAAGTTGATGACCTAAATTTGCCTTATACTTATAAGAGCAATTTGGACTATTTTGGATATAACTCTCTCTATAGAGATCTAAATGAATAATTTTTCCAAAAACTAGACTTAAAATATAAAAAATTTCATGAGTAAAGTGTGACCTAATCTTGACTAAATTGTTCCCAAAAAGTTCTTAAAAATAGGACAACAAATATGTTCCTAAAAAGTATCCAGGAGCAATCTATTTTGGGTATATCTCTCAATTTACTTATCCATATTATTGATTCTTGGACCATTAGAAAGCTAAGATATAGGGAAACGTTTGTTATGAAGACTACTTGGCCTAATTCTCACATGTACTTTGTTAAACATTTTGTACAAAATGACCCTCATGGCTGTCAGCCATTTCTTCCAGCCATGGGTTTTGGTTATGAATTGAAAAATTGCCCATTTTGTGACCCTCATCGCTAGCAAGTGATTCCTAAGAGCTATAACTCCCCATGTTTTGCCCAAAATGCAAGTTTTTCTCACTGAAACATTACTAAAACCTACTTGAACTTTCTTGGATGTTTATGAAACTTTACAAACATATGTATAAAGGTAAAACATAACTTAATGCATGCAATATATGATAAAGCATTGAATTATGAATGTGTATAAGATATATGCTTAATAAACTATGTGTTTATGGTAAATTTTAATCTAATTACTAACAATGTAAGCTTAATACATACAAACATAAACCAGTAAATAGACTGTATGAATGAATATAAATGTGTACATAAACATGATGATAAGGCCATGTAATAGGTGGAAACACTTTGAGGTTTTGATGTATACAAAATATATGTTAAATGAATATAAATGTAAAATTAGTGAACACGCACTTATAATGGCTATAAGCTTATAGCCTATACATACGAATATGCATATTGATTATATGATCCCGATTGAGTGTATCTTATTACATTAATTGATTGAATGTATTCTAGTACATTGTAAAAAATATATACATAGTGACTTACGTGTATATGTATGATTTCTATACAATTGTGGTGATTATAAATATGCTACATGAGTATGTATATGTTAGCATGTATGTATATATATATATATATATATATATATATATATATATATATAGTAATGAAGTAAATAATGGAATAAGTATAAGTAACGTATGTATTTATATGCAAGTGAAGAGTTTTATGTCTATGCACTAAATGCAAGTATACAATATATATGCATGAGTATGTATTATGACTCTATGATCATAATTGTATACATATGATTATGTTAAAAATTTACATGTCAAGAATGTGGTAATGATAAAAGGAAATGATCATACTTACCTGCATCCATGTCTAAAGGTATAATGTAGCTACCACTTGAATGACCCTAGTTGGGTCTACATTTCGAGACTAAATTATCTCCTTACATTTGATACCTTTGAGTATCTACCACTACAAAAAGATACTCAATTAGCAATGAAAATTGTTGATTTTTTTTGTTGCTAGTCAAAATTAGCAACGAAAGGAATGGTTGAAGATTTGATGATTGCTATATTTTAGCAAAAGAATTGATTTTTAGCAAAAGAATTGATTTCTTTTGCTAAATTTAGCAACAAAATTCAAAATCTGTTGCGAAATCCACCAAATGTAAGATTATGTGAATTGGTCAAAATTATCAATGGAAATTCACTATTTTTAGCAACGAAAATTGTAATTTCCATTGCTAAATTCACCCACCAATAAAAAATTTACAACGGTGCCATCTGTTGCTAAAAATTATTTTAATTATAGAAAGTATCAAAATAGTTGGCTTTTGAATGTGAAAGGAGTTAGTGCTATTGAACTTTTTGGGCATTTATGTAAAGAAGTAACTTATTATATGAGAACAAACAAAGAGGGATGAGATTATGATGATGGTAAGTGAAGAAAAAATATAGATAAAAAAGAGAGAAACAAAATAACCATTTATAGGACAAAAGAAAAAAGAGAGAAACAAAACAACCATTTATCTAAGAAAATAGAATAAATCATAGATTTGTAATCTAAAAGCAATATTATAAAGGGAATATGGACCTTGAGTCTCTATTTACTATTCTTATCCTAAAAATTAAATGCACCATCAAATCTTGCAGTTGCAAATGTGTGCTACACCTGAAAGAGGAAAAAAAAAAACAGCTACATGTTAAAATACTAGCATGACCATACAAGTTTAGTACTTGAGGGTAAAATTAACATGTCTAAAGGAAGACTGATGATGAATTCATGATCTGCGAAGCTCAAAAAAATAAATTATCTACAGGAAAGTCACATAATCCTAAATGTATGGCATGTAAACTCATCTTAATCTCTATAATTTTTAATCCCAAAAGCATTATTGCTGCAAATATTGCTCTTTAATTACCATTCATTTGAAAATATGCTATACCATTCATATTATTCAACCATTCAACCATTTGGGAAAATGACATAAATGGGATATTTTAAATAAGAAAATGCAGTTATTTATGACAAACAAATAGATCCTTGCTCTTGTATAGGCCGTAAAATGTTCCATGAGTTAAGTAATCAAATAATTTGTAGAATTAGTTCACCAAATGACTTAGCTAGTCCATAGAATAAGATAAGTATTATAATTCTGCGTATAGTTACTACTGCTATCACTAAAATTTTATATTGCAAACATTCTATTAAACAAATTTAATATATGAAAGGATACTAGAGGACAAAGATAACAAAACTTACTAGATGGAAGATTAGGGAGTTAAACAAGTATATCTCATTGCCATCTCTATGGCATTTAAAAGTGAAGTTCTTACTTTTCTATGTATCATCTAGATGCTGCACACCCACTCTCCCCTCGATTGAGCCAACCTTTACAAATAAGTACGAAACCATTAAGAGAATAATTAATAATGGTGAACAAATATAAATTATAGGATACACCAAAGAAGAGTTAAAACAAAATACTTAAAAATGGAAGACAAGATGAAAAATCAATCAAAATGGTAGCATTTTAACATGAAATTTAGTATTATAACACCAAAATTACAAGACAAACACAAGAATTTGGAGTATCGAAACAAATTTAACAAATGGAAAGGCATCCAGAAATGCATGCTTATTTCTTTGAGAGAAAAACAAGTTAATTAAGCACTCATTTCTCTAAATGTTTTAGTTTATCAACCATTTGAGTAAAATAACAAACAAAAACTCAAAAACTTTAGTTAAGTTCAAAGAAAAATATTAGCAACTCTTGAGAATATGTTTAGAAACAAAATGGATTTGTTCAAATCAAATCAACCAATTCTAAGACACAAAGTATGACATTCCTAGAACATTCATGTGTTGGATTTTTATGGTTACATGCATCATATACATGAGCGGAATTTTAAAATTTTTAACCATATGATCTGATCTTGCCATGAATACACAATAGAACTATATGAGAATAAGAAAAATCACCTTTGATTTTTGTTGAACAGTTGATTTTACTTCGCACCGGGTTGTCGCAAACCACAGTGTCCAAAATCGAACACCTCCAATGAGTAATCCACACTAGAGAGGGGTAAATTGAACCAACAAATTGGTGTTCAACTAGGGCTGGCCGAAATTCCCAAGAGCTAGCTTGGAAAGTGGTGCAAAAGTGGAGAGAGAATTAGAGAAAGGACTTTCCTTTTGTTTTAATCACTTAACCCTAATTCTCATTAGTTGGCCTTTTATAGTTAGGTTAAAATTCCAACTCCTTAATGAGATTGGGCTCTTTAAAATTGCTGGAGAATTATTAATTGGGCCTCTGGAATTAATTATAATCATTTGGGCTTAATTAAATCCAAATTAAATCTTTTCATAAAAGACCATGCACAAAATCCACAAACTAGGCCCTTTGTGCATCTAATTGGATTTAAATACCCAAATGGATTCCAAATCCAACCAAATTAAATATGTGAGTTCCATAACACTTATGTAACATATATAAATTAATTTGGTCCAAGAAAAAGCCCTCCAAGCCCTTCTGTTTGGAGTTGGCGTGTAGCCCTCTTTTGGAGGGCTTCCTCCAACTTCTTCATTCCTTTGGCCCTTTATAATTTCTCCAATGGTCCTATTAATTATTATATCAGTCCTATAACACTTATAGTAGTCTTATAACACTTATAAGATAATAATAATTAATCATGAAATACATTATTTCATTTAGGTCCAATTTACAGAACATTTCTCAAAAGTTCCGCGGACAATTTTATTTGATCATAATTAATTAAACTCTTTAATTAATTATTATCATATTCTCCTCTCTACCTTTATAATAATATCAAATATTATTATCCTTGTCATTTTACCATTTTACCCTTTTCTCTATATGTGTGTGACCTATTGGGTTCCTGTCCATGTTGGCAGTATAATATGTAATTGTGAGTTCTATTCAAAACTCACATGATTTAAACTCCTTTAATCATTTTATCAATCTCCATTGATATTTTGACACATCATTATACAAGTCATGATTGGCCTCTAGCTAGGCATCATGACTACCCAAATGTCAGGAAAGTCATGTGGTTTGACTGTACCCTTCCATAGAAACAGTTACCGTGCAATTACTCCTTTCACCACTCTTATCTCAATTAGATTATGAGTATGGATTTCTGTCAACTCATATAAATCTAATTATGTATGTTCTATTAATTTAACCATTGTTCCTAAATGCCCTTCATGGATCTCCATCCATCTCGGCATATTACTCTGGCCAGAGATTCTCTGAACAAGGCAATTATAGAATCATGCGAGATAACTTCCCTTGTTAAATCTGGGATGGTGAATCCTTTGTCAATCACTCAACTATCTTTAAGTAGGTCATGATATACCCAATCTCCTAACTATGTTCACTCCCAGTTGGAAGTAATCAGTTATGGAGTCAAAGTATACCACTTGCTACTTAAGATAACTTTGGTGATCTCAAGTCTAAGGATACTTGCACAACCGCTATGAAGAGATTCCTCACTGACATAGATTTAATATCCATATGAGGATTCTCTTTGCAGGTCTCCAATGAACTTGTTCCTCTAACAAGCATCCACATGTTAGCATTGATTATCATCCATAATCACAATTATGAGAACCATTGCTTGAACCATTCAAGAAGCATAACACGTGCTAGTCTGTCCGAATTAACAATGTCCTATCTTGTTAATTCTATGACTAGGGATATTTAGATTTTAACACATTTGCATGCGATAGACATCTCACATCATGAACACCTTCATGATTGCCTTTGCACTGTGTTTATAATATCTAGGACTTCATTTATTAATTTAAGATTTACAAACTCATGTATTCAAATACAGCATTAATAAATGAATGATGCCTTTTATTAAGAATATAAATTTCATACATATGAAAAACATCCCTATTACATGGGCTCTAGGGCATACTCTCTAACAATCTCCCACTTGCACTAGAGCCAATCACTCATATGTCTCAGACCTATGCTATTTATATGGTGATCATGCTTTATCTGGGAAAGTGCTTTAGTGAGGGGATCCGCCACATTGTCATCTGTGGGAACCCTTTCTATTTTCACATCATTTCTAGCTACTATTTCCCTTATGAGATGGTAGCGTCTGAGAACATGTTTGGATCGCTGATGAGACCGTGGTTCCTTTGCTTGCGCAATGGCTCCATTGTTGTCACAATATAAAGGAATTGGATCAACAATGCTAGGCACCACTCCTAGTTCAATTATGAACTTTTTGATCCAGACTGCTTCTTTGGCTGCTTCTGAAGCAGCAATGTACTCAGCTTCTGTCGTGGAATCAGCAGTTGTTTCTTGTTTGGAACTTTTCCAACTAACTGCTCCTCCTCCCATTATGAACACATAACCAGATTGTGATTTACAATCATCTTTGTCAGATTGGAAGCTGGCATCCGTATACCCATGTACTTCCAAACTGCCCTCTCCAAATACCAAGAACATATCCTTAGTCCTTCTCAAGTACTTAAGGATATTCTTGACAGCTGCCCAGTGTTCCTCTCCAAAATTGGATTGGAATCTGCTTGTGACACTCAAAGCAAATGCTACATCTGGACGTGTACACAACATAGCATACATGATAGAACCAATTACAGATGCATATGGTATTCTATTCATGCTCTCTCTATCCTCTAGTGTCTACGGACACATAGACTTAGAAAGGTGTTTCCCATGCACCATGGGTATAAATCCTTTCTTAGAGAGATCCATATTGAACCTCTTCAGTACTTTATCTATATATGTACTCTGAGAAAGACCTAGCAACCTATTGGATCTATCTCTATAGATCCTTATTCCCAGAATATAGGATGCTTCTCCAAGGTCTTTCATGGAGAATTGCTTGGATAACCATATTTTAACAGATTG
This sequence comes from Excoecaria agallocha, assembly GCA_037975025.1. Lineage (NCBI taxonomy): Eukaryota > Viridiplantae > Streptophyta > Magnoliopsida > Malpighiales > Euphorbiaceae > Excoecaria > Excoecaria agallocha. The sequence continues at coordinate 298,099 of JBBPFJ010000179.1, forward strand.
GAGAAGAGAAATGTCATTTCCCATGATCAATATGTCATCTACATATAGAACTAGGAAGACAATTGCACTCCCACTGACCCTTTTATACACACAAGGTTCATCTTCATTCTGTGAGAAACCAAACTCTTTGATTGTCTCATTGAATCGTATGTTCCAACTCCTAGAGGCTTGCTTCAATCCATAAATGGATCTTTGAAGCTTGCATACCTTTTCGCCATTTCCTGATGTGAATCCTTCTGGTTGTGTCATATACACATCCTCGGTAAGATTTCCATTAAGGAAAGCTGTCTTCACATCCATCTGCCAAATCTCATAATCATAATGAGCTGCAATGGCTAAAAGTATTCTTATAGACTTAAGCATCGCTACAGGAGAAAAAGTTTCGTCATAGTCAATACCTTCTTTTTGACGATAACCTTTTGCTACTAAGCGAGCTTTATAGGTAACTATATTACCTTCCATGTCAGTCTTCTTTTTGAAGACTCATTTGCACCCTATGGGTTTTATCCCTTCAGGTGGTTGAGTTAAAGTCCATACTTTATTCTCATACATGGAGTCCATTTCGGACTGCATAGCCTTAAGCCATAAATCACGTTCTGAAATGTTCAAAACTTCTTGATAGCTTGTAGGCTCATTGTCCTCTACTACAGTTATGCCTCTATCCGAATCAATGTGAAATCCATATCTCACAGGGATAGAACGCATCCTAGTAGACCTTCTAGGATTTTGTGTATAATCAGGTTCAACTGTAATCTCATCATTATGAAATTCAGTTTCGGGTTCAATCGATTGATCTACTTCTATTTGTGGGTCCTGAACTTCACCAAGTTCAATTTTACTCCCACTGTCTTCTCGTAGGAGAAACTCCTTTTCCAAGAAGACAGCATGCCTTGAAACAAACACCTTTTGTTCTAAGGGATTATAGAAATAATATCCAAATGTTTCTTTTGGATATCCCACAAATAGACATTTGTCAGATTTAACATCCAGTTTGTCTGACATTGTCCTCTTCACATAAGCAGGACAACCCCATACCTTCATATGAGAAAGCGTGGGTTTCTTGTTATTTCACATCTCATATGGAGTAACATCAACCGATTTACTAGGAACTCTATTTAACACATAAACAGTAGTTTCTAGTGCATATCCCCAAAAAGACTTAGGCAAGTTCGCTCGGCTCATCATTGATCGAACCATATCTAATAGTGTTCGATTCCTCCTTTCGGATACACCATTGTGTTGTGGTGTATATGGAGGAGTCCATTGAGATAAAATCCCATTATCTCTAAGATAATCCTGAAACTCTTGACTTAAGTATTCTCCACCTCGATCTGATCTAAGTGTTTTAATACTTTTGCCAAGTTGTTTCTCTACTTCATTTCTGAATTCTTTGAACTTTTCAAATGCTTCAGACTTATATTTCATTAGATAGATGTATCCAAACCTGGAATAATCATCTATGAAAGTAATGAAGTAGGAGTAACCTCCTCTAGCATGTGTAGTCATTGGACCACATACATCCGAATGTATTAAGTCCAAAACCATTTTAGCTCGTTCTCCTTTACCAATAAAGGGAGCTTTTGTCATTTTTCCCAATAAACAAGATTCGCATGTATCAAATGATTCATAATCAAATGATCCCAAATCACCTGACTTGTGCAATTTGGTCATGCGTTTTTCATTTATGTGGCCTAAACGACAATGCCATAAGTATGAGGTATTTAGATTATCATGTTTCATTCTCTTGGTATCCACATTATGTACTTCTTTAATTAAATCAAGAACAAATATACCATTCTCAATGATAGCTTTTGCATAAAATATATTGTTCTTAAAAATGTAACAACATTTGTCCTTTAAAGAAATATCATAATCGTTCATTAAACAACTGAAAGAAATAATACTCTTGGACAAAGCTGGAACATAATAACAATTATTTAATTCCAGTACTAATCCACTCGGAAGAGGCAAATGATAAGTCCCCACAACAGTTGTAGAGATGTTTTGTCCAGTAGCTGACTGCAAACAAATCTCTGCCTTTCCAACTCTTCTAAAGCTTCTAAGCCCCTGTAGATCATTACATAAATGAGATCCACATCCGGTATCTAATACCCAAGATTGTTTTGAAGCAATAGAATAAGTATTAATTTCAATCATATGAATACCTGAAGTAGATGCAACAGCTTGCTTCTTCTCCTTAAGAGAATCTAGATAGGCCTTGCAGTTACGCTTCCAATGACCATCTTTTCCACAATGGAAGCAAGTTCCTTTGGGATTCTCTTTCTTGGCAACCTTCTTCTTGGAGATCCCACCATTCTTTGGCTGCGCCTTGGTTATCATCTTCTTCTTCTGCTTCTTGCCTTTAGCAGAAGTGACAACCATGACACTTTTTGGATCTTTCTTAAATGATCCATCAGCTGTCTTGAGCATGTTGATTAACTCAGGAATGGATACTTGGATCTTGTTCATGTTGAAGTTAAGCACAAAAGGTGCATAACTTTGGAGCCAACGAGTACAAGATTAAATCTATGTATAGATCATTATCCATAACATAGCCAAGTCTACTCAAATGCTCAATATACCCATACATCTTCAATGCATGAGCAGCAGCTGAAGTGCCTTCCACCATTTTGCAACTAAATAGAGCTCGAGCAATCTCATATTGCTCAGTTCTAGCCTGAGAAGAATAAAGCTCCTCTAGATGCAAAACAATGGTTCTAGCATCCATCATTTCATGTTGCTTCTGAAGCTCCGAGGACATAGCACCCAGCATCAAACATGCTGCTGCTTCACTATCCTCCATGTATTTTCGATAAATGCCTTTGATCTCATCAATTGCATCATCTGATGGAAGTGGTGGTGGATCTTTATCCAAGACATAATGGATCTTTTCAGCCCTGAGAACAATTCTCACTTGCCTGATCCAATCAGAATAGTTGTTGCCAACCAGCTTGTTATCCAAGATTGATCGTATATTAATGTTTGATGTGCTCATGATGATGACCTAGATGTGAAAAAGAAAAGATATGAGAGTATGTTCATATATATGTATGCATTAATAAGGTCTTTAATTAATACATTTACTCCCACTATTTTATTGCGAATTAATAGCCCTCACTATTTAATCCGAGAAAACCCGATGGTTTTCTTAGTGGGCCAATATCCAATCCTTGATATGTAATTTGACCTTAACTGTGGTCAACAAGCCAAATTCCATACCCTTGAAAGGTAGGTATCTCTATACCAATTGTGTCTCTACACAACTATTGGATCATTAGGTTATCAACTCTTGATGCATGCATATCATATATGCATTCCCTAATCTTGCCTCTAGAACCATTAGCCTTGACTGTGGTCAACAAACTAATGGGCTAGCTAAGATGACCCATTTAATTAGATTTGAACATATTCGATATAATGTGAGCTTGACTGTGGTCAACAACCCACACTATAAAGAACTCTGGTTCTCCTCAAATTAATGGAAGGCTTATATACCTTAGTATTTGTTTGAGGGTTTTAGTTAATTAAGTCTCATCATACATGGTTGGCATACATTGGTATGCATCCTATATCTATCACATAAATATAAGCATACAAATATGGTATAGTTATGGACTTCACTACATTGATTTCCCCGAGCCAAGAGAGAAATCAAAAGGTCACACCTAGGTAGTATGCATGATTCAAACAAGAAAAATAATTACATTATCTTCAAGCTTGTTGGATCTCCATCCGGCCCATCTTGCTCCTTGAAAATGGTCTCCATCTCTATTTCTAATTCTAATCTAAGTAATCTAATTACATATTACAATTTGAAATCAAATACAAACCAAAAACAAGTGGCCGGGACATGAAAGTCCTCATTGGGCCAAAAACATGCATTATGCTCAATCACATTGGGCTTTGTCCATAACTAACCATCATGCCAATCATTCACCCTTATATGCCATTCTAATGCATAAAGAAATGGATTACTAACTTTGTTTCAACCTTTGAAACTATATTTTGAGTTATTTTAATGATGTGATCAAATTAG